>PVLC010036343.1:0-16953 GCA_004027655.1 Graphiurus murinus
GTTGGGTTAATGCACTGAAACTACTGGACTATAAGAATATGCATAGATGGACTGATTTCCTGGAAAAACAGACACGGGTGACACCAAGAGTGAAGTCAACTAAGTACACATTGAATGAATATTAGAAACTATGCTAATTTATGTTTATACAAAATGAATAAAGCATACTCTCAGTATTCTAGTGGTTCATAATAGTGAGAAAATTTGGTGATCAAACTTGCAGTTCATGATTAGAAGGGGTAATAAAATTTGATGATAGTGACAAGGTCAGGGCATTAGGCAATCATGAAGGAGGAGTGAATACATAAAGTATGGGGAAGTCAACTAAAGATTCAGAAATTTTAGCCGAAACTTGAAAAATAACTTAGAGTTTACAAAACAGATATGGCAGGAAGGCCAAATCACCTGGGAGGAAGATCTGACTACAACATCTGTTATTCCCTTAGAAGTTGAAACTGGTCCAAATGACCTGCTGGTACCATTTCCCTATTTGATCTGACCACTCCATGTGCATCCATCTTGAGTTGGACACCTCAGTCAAACTGTATAACCTTCTTTAATTATGACATATCATTCTTTAACTATATTGATTTAACTCTTGCAATTTTTAAAAATAAATGAGGAAATTGGATACTTTGCACAACTCTTAGGTTTTTACCTTATGCTTTTACACTGTATTATCTTAGGTTTTTACTAGAAATGCTTAATTCCTTTGCAGTGAGTAGATTAATTTACTAAGAAATTATTCATTAAATAACAGAAATCCAAAACAAAGGAAATACACTTTAAAATAAAGTTTACAGTATGAACTGAAAATGATATAAAATAACTAAATACAAAAAAATTCTCTATCCCCATTCCATTATTCCTATTTGTAGAAACTAAATTGATTTACATCTTCTCTGTTCCTTTATAAATGATTATATGACCAATAATATTATTTTAAATAAATGTCAGAAGATACTTCTATATATTTAGGAACTGAAGTAATGAGATGCCATCTATGAGCCAAAGACAAACAATGGAGCCATGACAAGTCTTAATTCTTAAAAAAAAATATTAATTCCAACTGGTAAAAGAATTGACAATTCCATATACATGTAGTATATAATCAATTATAATTGCTTATGTGCCACTTGTATTTTATTTACAAAATTGAGATTTTACATATTTAGTAAAAATATTTGTATTAACTTCTGTCTTTCTGTTCTTTACATATGGCTATTTAGCTTTCTCAATCTATAGGAATTATAGACATGATAATTAACTTACATATGTATATTTATCTCACATGAATTTTTGGTACTACACATTTTTATACAACTTTGTTGGCATGGCTTACTATTTCACTATTTATTTTAAGAGAACAAATTAAAACTTAAAAAATAGGAGATGTGTTTGAACTGTAATTACTGTTTTTGAATAAATATGTTGAAAATATTGTTTCCCAAATCAAGTGCAATGGTGATTTTCAGGTGTTTTGCTACTTAGAAACATGACAAGTTTTAAACTTAAAATTATACTTATAGAATATATTTTTGATTATCTTACCCACAGTGAAATAACAATGGCAAAAGTTGGAGAAGCCAATAACAGAACAAAAGTGAGGCAATTACAGTAAAGATTAATATTTAACCGGAGCTTACTTTTTTGAGGGGGTCAGGAAATTTTCTAAGGACTTTATGTTAACCCAAATGACCAATACTGGGATTTTCTTTTCAAATTATTAATTAACCTGTTGGTGTTGCATAGGTATAACAGGCAGCTCTCCTCTGAACTCCAGCAATCCAGGTCCAGACCCCAAGTTCTTAATTATCAAGCTTTCTTAGGCCTTGGATATAATTAGATCTACTTTGTGGAAGAGGTACATAAACAGAGCATGATACTCTTATCTATAGTTCCCAACTTTGAACCATGAAGTGTCCACATTCAGGACATTAAAATCAGTATTATTAAAGTGACTACCATTGGCAGAAATTTGTCTATTATTTTCTTAGAGAGAATGCAGGGGATTTTTTTGTAGAAATTAAAATTCTTCTTTTTTCACACTTAAAATTTTTTTTTCTTCATGGCTGAAAGGAAGTTGTTTGCCTTGATGCTGCTGTCCCTGAGATCTTGTAATAATCACCATTCTTTGTTTGCAGTGAAAGATTCAACAGTATATCCCTCAGTGGGGCTCATCTGGATCCAGTGGCTCCTCTGAGGCTATGGGGACGCAGCTGTGTCCGGTGCTTGGCTCTCTTTTCTGTTGTGCTGTATCACACAGGCAGGGGAACATCTCAGTGAGGTAATAATGTGGGTCTTAACTGTGCCAGGCATCCACTCTTTTCAATTCAGTAAAAGATGTGTCTTTTTATTACAATTGCCAGACTACTGCTAAAATGGGCCACATGGGGCTCTTGGCAGATCCTTTTGCCCTACTTAAGGGGGTTATTGGCTAGGAGGATAAAATGCTCTGATAATCATTTTGGGTGATGAACCTGCTCCAGAGGCCAGGGGTGGGATCATTTCATACAAACTGCTTGTCCTAAAAATGAGTTAGAATGTTGTTTGTTTCCTCAAAGACAATCACATCTTAGGCTGTGAAAATATCAAGATAAGGCAAGTAGGAGATTTATCCATTACAGCACCCTTTACTGAGTTTTGTTTTTGTTTTTGTTTTTTTAAATAAGAACATGGTACTTTGACAACATATAAATCTTGCTTAAAGTCACACTACTAGTAACTGCTACCATCCTCTTCCCGATCTCAGGCTGTTTAGTACAACGCTGTGTGTGCAGACTGCCAAATACTTTAACTGAGTTCTTACCTTTCAATAGCTTTTTCAAGTGCTCAGATACTATAAAATGAGAATAAAGACAAGAATTAATTAGATTTCTAGTTATAAGCAACTAGGAAAAAGCAAAGATGAGTTAAAATTTTGTGTCTGTTAAAATCTAGGAGTGAAAAGAAAAAAAAAAAAAAACAGGATGAATGAAAAATAAAAGAGTGGAATTAGCCATTCCTAGGCAGGCCTAAGATTGTTAGACCTTTTCTGTTCTGAAGTCATTGGTTAAGGCAGGTTAAGGCAGTTTAAGGATCAGGCCTCATCTAGGTAGAGATTATGGATTAGAGGTAGAAAAAGTATATAAATTTGTGATCCTTGTCTTAGTTGATAAGCTAGACCAGAATCTACAGGAACTCCTGGCTTGTGGCTGTCTTTTTCATCTTCAAAAGTGTTGAGATGATGATATAGAAGTCTGGAAGATTAATCTGAGCAACCAACCTGATTTCTCTCAGCCAGATGGTGCTTAGCAGAGAGTTCCACTAGAGGGAGAAATTGTAGCAAACACAAAATACACCCCACCCTGGAGACATTAGAAAAGAAGCAGTAACAAACACAAAATATACCCCGCCCTGGAGACATTAGAAAAGAAGCAGCAACAAACACAAAATACACCCCACCCTGGAGACATTAGCAAAGAGAGGTGGGGCAAATCTACCTAAAGCTGCAGCCCATCCCTGATCTTGATCAATACTTGATAGAATTGTGGTGGTTGCTCTTTCCTATGTCCCTTACTAAGAAAAAAGAAACTCTTTTCAGAGATAGAAAATAGCATCACCTTTAGTTTTTATTTCTTTTGTATATGGTATTCAGCATAAAGTATATTCTAATATGTAAGATTGCATATATACTATATACATCCATAATGTATATATCCTATATAATAAAATATATTTGATATATATTTCATTAATATAATGAAATTTACATTAATATCAAAATATTATAGAATCATACATAAATAAAATGTGATTTAAAATCATATTTATATATAATTAATTTAAGAAATAGGAGAATGTGGTTGCTTTCTGTCTTCATTGACCAACTGTTTTAAGTTTCTTTCCCTGATTTTTCCCTATCTTCTCAATCACTGAATATTGGAATATTCCAGACCTCATTCCTCTAACTTATTTGCTTTTTTTGTCTATACTCATTCTTCTGATAGTCTCATCTAAGCTTGTATATAAAATACCATCCATGAATTGATAATACTCAATGTTTATACATATGTTTATACATATATGCAGATGTATAAATGTTGAGTATATATATATAATATGCCTGTATATATTATCTCTGTGAACTCCAAATTTGCATAGGTAACTGTCTATTCAAATTTACTCTATTAATAGGCAAATAAATTTAAACTTTCCTTAACTAACCTTCTGATTCACATGCTAAATATGTACTGCCCCTAGTTTTTATTTTAGAAAATAGAATTCCTACCTTTCAGGTATTAAGAGCACAAACGTTGGAATCAGCCTCCATATGCTTATTTCTCTTGTATCAATCCTCCAACCTAATAAAAGTCTATTGGATTTTTCTTCAAGATATATTAAAAATACGCCACTTACCATTTAAATCACCCTATTCAAACCATAACTTAGAGCATTCACCTGAAAGCTTGTTGTAGCAGCAACTGATTTGCCAGGTGCCCTTTTTTCCCAACGTGTAATTCTCAACACAGAAGCCAACATGGAAAATTTCCCATAATAGTGCTCCAGATCCTTCAATAACCTCCCATCACACTAAAAGGAAAGCTAAAATCTTTACAATGATCTACAAAGTCTTATTCAGTTTATCATCTCTCTGAACTCATTATGTTTCATTTTCTCCACGATTTTCTGCAGCAATTCTCTTGTATTTATTGTTTTCCAAATATACCCTTGGTCATGTACTTTGATACTTGCTATTGCCTAGGTTTGGAACACTCTTGTCACAAATGTAGACATGAACATCACTCTCATCTCTTGGAGGTCTTTAATCAAATACTGTATAAATGAGGCCTCTTCTTATCACCATATATAAAAATGACACTCTCCCCATGTTAGATATTATAACTCTTTTGTGCTCTGTATTTTCTCCACAAAATCAACATTCACATGCACACACACTCTCTCTCACACATGCACACACATACACACACACACACACACATGCATACACATACACACTGCATGTATGTATTTGCTTATTGGCTTTCTACAATTACTAGATTATGATCACAACAAGGTAGACAATGTTTATGTGCTTCTTGTTCCACTGTTATGTTCTGATCATTCAGAACATGGGCTGGTACACAGATGGTACTCAATAAAAACAATTAAATAATTATGTATATAATTAATATTTCTTTAGCAACCTGACTTTTGCTTTATTGGAAATGTCTTTATTCATTAGTAACTCAAAATCATTAGATTTATTTTATGTTCTAATGAAAATATTATTTAAATAATAGTTTTGGATATTTTCTATGATACAATGTTGCGGAGAAAAACACTCAGTGCTTCTTCACTCACATATAAAACACATTACAGAATTAACTTAGGTAGGTGGTACCAGGAATCCAGATATGTTTGTATTCAAAATTACTGATCCTTTTATTGAATCTTACAAACAGAGTTATGCTAGGAAGGAAATGGAAAGCATATCTGATAGCAGTTATTACGTACTCATTTAACAATTCTGGGAAATAGCAGTTCTGATTCACATTTTCTCTTAGTGTCTTGGATGGGTTTTGCCTGACAATGCAGACATGGGGAGACTTGTTTTGATCAAGTCTTTTGCTTTTCCTTACTATATGAACTAGATAATGTACCCAGTAACTTTACTTCTTAATCACAGCAGCAGAATCCCATTGAAAATGAGCATAATGCTGCTCTAAGTTGAAGTCTCAATAAAAGAAGTGGCCTTATCTGTTTGCTTCTTCAAAAGAAAACAGACAATATCCATTTTTCTGTTCCCCAAATTCAGTAAACTGAGAAAAACTTTGAATAATATAATTTTCTTCCCTTGTATTAGATTTGGCACACTTTTTACAAATAAAACCATTTTTCCAAAGAAATATATACACTATATTAAATTGTAAATAATAGAATTTCATGGAAAATTCTTTTTTCTAAATAATATGCTTGAAACTTCAGTAATAATCGCAGGTTGCAATTACTTTGAAAATAACATATAAACAGTAAAGTCAGTCTGCACTAAATGCTAAAGGAAACAAAATTTATCTCTATTTCTATGCCTATTTTTATTTTCGTACATTTCTTTCTCTACATGTTCTGCTTTTTTCCTGTATCAAAGGTGGGTGGTTATGAATCCATAATTTTAACTGAATTATTTAGACATGTTTGTGATTTTGCATCATTTTTTATCTTTGAATCACCATTGTATTATGTGAAAACAATACAGTTTTTGTTATCTCACACTAAGCATGAAGGCCTTACCAGAAAATGTAGTAGTAGTCTGGAGGATGGGGGAAATAATTGTAAAACAATTACCTCATGTTCTTAAATCATAACTATTTTTCAGCTTGTAATTTCATAAGAGGAAGTTTCAGGAAAAAATTATATGAATGACCACATTTATCTTCATGTAACTAACTAAATAATAAATAAATACTCTTTAATTAGGAATAATTATAGTTTATAACTCTCACTTCTTACACATTAAAGAACTGCTATAACACACAACTTAAGGTATAAAAATTGTCTTGTTATAAACTCTTAATTATTTTATAGGTTCTGTGTTTAAAAGAAAATCTTGATGAGAAGATAACGAAAATATTAAAATCTACATTTGAGTCAAAATTTGAAGGTATTTTACCTTAGACTAAAGTTAACTTTCACTCTGTTTTGACCTTCTCTTAAACATAAAGCTCTATTAAGGCCACATCATATCTTTTAAATGCTGTTAAATTCTCTGTTTGAACAAAATTCTAATTTTCATTTAAAATGATTAAGTCCATTTTTGGCTACTCTATATCTTGTTTATTGGTATAAAAAAGTTTTCAAAAATCAGTATCTATTGAATTTTAGAGTAGCATTCTT
This sequence comes from Graphiurus murinus, assembly GCA_004027655.1. Classification (NCBI taxonomy): domain Eukaryota; kingdom Metazoa; phylum Chordata; class Mammalia; order Rodentia; family Gliridae; genus Graphiurus; species Graphiurus murinus. The sequence continues at coordinate 6,874 of PVLC010036343.1, forward strand.
CATGATTTTGCAAAATTATTTGCAATTCACACCATAACTAAATGAATAAAATCTTTTAAAATTATGGGATTCCTTTGGACCAATGACTGTAAACACATAGCACATGAATTTAAGAGAAGGAAGAGGAGGAAGAAAAGGAAGAGGAGGAAGAAGAGAAGAAGGAGGAGGAGGAGGAGGAGGAGGAGGAGCATTTCATATCTTCCCTTAGTGAGAGATAGCCACGGGCACACAAGTCTTGGGAAACTTGTGCAAAGCAATAAATGTCAGAGAGTGGTAATATGCATACTGCAAATTATGAAATTCCAAAGAAAATAGTAAGTGTTCAAATTTCAGTCACATATTATATTATTGAAAGCTATACAAATTAAAAAGTGATAAATATATAGACCTTTTTTATTGCTCACTTTATAGAGAATTAATGTTTTGTCTACTTACAAAATAAATGATGTTTATTATAGAATTTTATGAATACTTCCATTAGTACATTGGAATTATACATCATAGAGAGGTTCAAAGTTATACAAACATACCTGCACACAGCATGTGATTTTTAAAAATAAAGGAAAATATGATGAGACAAATTGAAGTCACACATAATCTCATTAACTAGACATAACCCTGTATCTGTTAGGAATGCTTTGGTTACAGATAATAGAAATCCAATTAGGATCAGCATAAGCACAGAAAAAATGAATTTACTTAAAGATCATGTATGTTTTACTGAAACACTGCCAGAAATTGCTAGATCTTGAGAACAGATTAAAGTAGGTATTCAAACGCAATGAGACCTCGCTCATCTTTCCACATATGGCTTCAGTCTGTGCCTCCTCTTATAATTGGACATCATCATCTGTGATTTCATTGAGAGAAATAACATATTGTTTTTAGTTCTAGCCACTGAGAAAAAGAATGAGGTCATCAAATCAAAAAATGTCAAGGAATGGAGAATAGATTGTCTTAGATTTCAAACCCATATCCTTGGGAGAACTGTCTGTGCTTTTCAATCCATCCTGTTTGTGTTACTTTCTGTTGTTTCAAGATGTTGATGGTCTTAGCAGACTAATACAATTAATATAGCATGTACAATTTATAAATTATGGAATGTCACTTTATCATATTCTTAACATCTCATACTTAGAAGTTTTAATGACAACATAGTATTCCAATAGTTAAATAGTTTCACATTTTTCATTTTTATTAAGAATGCTATACTAATAAATAATTCTATTCACACATCTGTGATTATTTTCTGGTAGAGTCCTAGAGTAAATTGCTTGGTTTCATTATTTGTATCTTTTAAAATGTTTTTATCAATTATTTAAAAGCCCTTAACAATGCTGTGCCAATTCAAACAGTGACCTATTCCCCCCTAAGAGTGCCGGCTTCTCCATATTCTTTTAGCTCTGAGCAGCTTTACTTTTTAAATCCATATAAATTTGATTGTATAAACATAGACACTCATTGTGTTCTAATTAACAGCTACTTGGTTATTAGTGAAGCTATTTTTCTTGATTCTTGGAATTATATGTTCTTTTACTGTATATCCTCTATTGTTATTAGGTTTTTCTTTGTTCTCAAAAAAGTGCTCAAAAGTGATACTCTAAATCATTCCTACTATGACAATTTGAATCTTGTGGGCTATGTAGTCGGGAATGACTTAAAGACTAGAGATTATACCTAGTTCATAATGCCAGGCTTTGTTGTAGAAGCAAGCTTTATCCTATTTCAAATTACATCCAGAAACATTCATATATATACATATATCTATATATATGTATATATATGTAGATATATATATATATGTACACACACACACATAATTCTGTAATTCTTTAGTAAGATTTTTCAAGTTCTGTTCCTTCCTGTAACTATCATGACATATATCTTATAATAAACAATCATCATTATCAATAAAAGTGGCTGGGAGAGGCTGTCAGTCTTTCGCAGACCTGTTTCTCAGAAAATTCTTTTTTTTTTTGCGGTACTGGGGATTGAACTCAGGGGCATTCTACCTCCGAGCTACACCCCAGCCCTATTTTTTATTCTTTATTTTGAAACCGAGTCTCACTAAGTTGCGGAGTGCCTCACTAGGTAGCTGAGGCTGGTCTCGAACCTGGATCCTCCGGTCTCAGCCTCCCGAATGCTGGGATTACAAGCGTGAAAATTCTTTGATATTCAAATTTCAGATAATTTTAAAGACAAAGTATTCATGTTGAAATCAACTCTCTGGCTACCCTGTCGCCTTTTTCTCAATCCCAGAACCCAATTCCTTTCAGTTCTTCATGATTTTTTTTTTTTTTTCTAGTTCTGAGCCTTCTTCCAAAGAATTCTTTTATTGGTTAGCATGGCCAAGGTTGGTATCTGTTACTACTAAGAATGCTGTTTGAAACAATTGGTGGCTGAAGCAGCAATTTTAGAGGTCAGGGAGCTATTACTTGTGCCAAGTTGCAGATCGTTGGCTATCGTTTAAGGCGCTAGACAGTATGAGGACCTAGGGAATAAATCACAGAATGTCCCGGAAGTTGCAGGGAGGTTAAGAGGGGAAATGGAGGATACCAAGAAGAGACATCCTACTTCATAGTTTTGTCTAAGATGACCTTAAATATATAAGTCAAGCGGAAATATTTGAACAAATTGAGCACAAGGGGCCAGAAAAGCTGGGCAAAGTCAGAAACAGATGGTGCTCTGACATGGTCCCCCAACTGGGGTTATGCACCTGAGTTCAACAGTCCACCAGGCACACGTCCAAATGCCAGGCCGATAGGCTGTCCTTGATAATTAGGGCTAATTAAGCTGTCCTTTCATGTAAGTCCAATGTTGAACATTCAGTAGATGTTGCAGATAAATCGTAGTTAATCTTGGAACACATATAACAAATATTTATCGATCACACACTATATGAGACTCCTCTGTATTGGTGTTCCTATAGCTTGTAGTAAATTTGAATTGAAAAAATATAGAAGTTACTGACCTTTCAACATTATTAGAGGTTTTGAATTTTAACATATACACATGTATAGATACTGTCCAAAGTAAAATATTGTCTTTTTCTATATAAATTTACTACTGATGTGTATTTTTAAAAGACTTCTGCAAATTGAGAAACTAATAAGTCGCAGAAATTTCTACATAACATAAACCATGACCAAATTCTTCAATCAAGAAAAAAATTACAATTTTTCTAAAAACAACAAAAATTACAAAATTTTCTTGTCTAATTTAGTTCTGTATCTTCAACATAGTGTCTTGGATTTCATTCAAAAGTTTGCATTTACAATGATGGGTTTGAGATTTGTACATTTTATACTTTTTCACCTTGACTTTTTAAATTCTTTTTTACTCTTAGAATGAATTTATTGAAATTATTGTTTTTGTATGTGAATTAAGTGCCGTGGATGTTTGCATCATGAAAAATGAACAGATTTCCATACATTGTATTTCATCTTTGTGGAAATTTTTTAAAAAAACATACAAATGTATTTATGATGGGATTTATTGGAGATGAATTCCTCATTTCAAGGAGCACATGCATTTCTACATCATATATTTAAAGCATATAAAAGTTGATTATAGGTACATACTCTGGATGTGCAGCATTCTTGCTGGAAGAAAAGGAAGCTATTTATTCCAAGTATTTGCTTATTGTGTTTTGTCTGAGAAAATAAAAATTGCTTGCATTACTTATTTAAATTATTTAGATCAATTAAATTATCCATAAATATGGATTGATGTTTGCTAGCACATCAATTGAATGTGCAAGAAATGGTTTTTATTTTTAAAATACCTACTCAAGTATCTTCTCTTTTTTTATTCATATTTTACTTCTTTAAAAAATTATTTGAAACCAGGACTCTATTATAGTAACTTAAATGAATCTATATAAGAAATCTATATAAGATTTCTTATATAGATTCACATACCTAAGGAATTTTGGAGCATAATCATACTTTAGTTAAACTAACACACACACACACACACACACACACACACACACACACACAGTCGCATAATATATATATACTATAGCAAATATATACATATGTATATATAATATAGTAAATATTCATTTATGGAGTTTTGATTAAATTATTTACTTTAAAAGAGACTACATTCAACATTTTGATACTTCTTTCCCATCCTTTGGATGTTTGAACTATCTAGGTCTTTGATCATCAACTATCACTCAGCTGCTACTTACTCCAGTACTACACTGGAACCAAATGTCTTCTGGAATAGTGACTGGTTGGCTACTCTGCTTGCGGCTGCAAATAATCATTAGTCAGGAAGTGCTTACTAGCTGAAGGGCCTGCAGTCTCTGCTGTGATGCTTTTTTTTTTAAAGATGGTGCTTGAGCCGGGCGTGGTGGTGCACGCTTGTAATACCAGCATTTGGGAGGCTGAGACCGGAGGATCCGGGTTCGAGGCCAGCCTCAGCTACCCAGTGAGGCACTCGGAAACTTAGCGAGACCTGGTTTCAAGATAAAGAATAAAAAATAGGGCTGGGGGTGTAGCTCGGATGTAGAATGCCCCTGAGTTCAATCCCTAGTACCGCAAAAAAAAAAAAAAAAAAAAAAAAAAAAAAAAAAAAAAAAAAAAAAAAAAAAAAAAAAAAAAAACAAAAAAAAAAACAAACAAACAACAACAAAAAAACCCAATAAAGATGGTGCTTAGAAAAACTATGAATGTGCTTCTAAATTTGTTAATGACATTATGGTTCACAAGAAAAATGTTTATAATGATTTTGACAAACAATTTCCTACAACAAAAATTTGGTATTGACTACTTTCTGTTACTAATTTTTCAAAGATGACCCCAAATTTTATTTTATACTTTTATCTTGTAGCATTTTCTTAAGATTGTTAAATGAATGAAGAAAAAAGACTAAAATAGTTCTGAAAATAATAAGAAATGAAATAGTTGATTCAATTGTTTCAAAAGCAAAGTGTAAGTGTTTTTGAAAATATCAGGGGCCTGGTCAAGGGCCAGCAGAGGTGCAGAGGAGGTTTCGGTGGTGAGATCCTCTTGGCAAAAAACGCAGGAGGAGCCACCATTCTGAGGGGAACAAACAGCAGCTTCATTAACAAACCTGTCCTTTATATAGGGTTCCAGGAAAAGTGGTGTGCGCCCACACCAGTGTGGCATGCACATATGTCTTACACTTTGCTTAGTAATACTTACATAACTATATACAGTGCCCATGCACGAGATGTGTGCCCATCTGTGGATCTGCGGGGTCATGCCATTACTGCCAGCCTGTACTCCTGCTGGGGGCCCAGAGAAGATAACAATCTCCAATAGAAATTATAGAATTAAATACATATTGTCAGTTGGGTTTTTTCATTTATTATCAGGCTGATCTCCATGCACAGTACTCATGAAAGAATTATGATAAAGAGCCTTATTTGACAATATTATATACACTGGTTATACACACACCCCAAGAGAGAGACACACCCAAAAAATGACTGCTCCTACAGTCTGTATAGAGATCATAAAATTCTGGACTGAATTTATGTGTAATATGCTCTCTTTTGCTTGGTACTATTTTTGCATAATATTATAGGACAAAACAGGGCACTGTTAAATATCCTGTTCATTCTCTTCAAACCAGGAAATCAATAAAGAAAGATGAAGAAAGAGATCATGTATTACCTAAACTTAATTTTTTCTTAAGTTTTATATAAATATCACATAAATTGATCTTTATGATCTGGGTATAATATTCAGACTTAAATACTAAAGTAAGTTATTTATTACAACATGACTATTTTAAGAATGGTTAGTACTTTATTTAGAATATCTGTAGGATGTGCTGCCTAGGCACTAAATAAATAGCGAATACTTACATAATTGATTTTAAAGAATAAATTGATTATTAAACGGGAAAGTTAAAGTGTACTTAATTGTTATTTGTTGTGATTAATTTGATGACTACTCTGGAAAAGGACAACAAAGAAATCTCAGTTTTTATTGCCTTATGAAGAATTTTCCTTGCTATTTTTTCTTTATGAATTCAGATAAAACTTGGGTAATGAATAAGAATCTTTTCTCATAAGGGCTGTTTTTTGCCAATAGCTTGCCTCTCCATGAGAGGGGCTATTTTGCATTTGAGATGTACATTCTTCTTTGCTTTTATTTGTAGTGAGTTTTTACACAGGAAATCAGGATGAAATAAATTTTTGAGTAGCACTTCTGTGATTATTATTAAGTATTTGAAGATATCCTCAACATTAGCTGGCAATGATGATAATTCTTTCAAGTGAGGAGCTGAGAGAATTATCTGGATAATGTAAGCAAACCCCGGTGTCTCAGATGTATGTACACTTCTCTTGAATTCACTTGGGGTTTCAATTTCCTTAGTACCCCATTATTCATGGGGTATATATTCCAAAATCCCAGTGGAAGCTTGAAACTGAGGATCTATATATAAATAAACTGAGGATGGTAGCAAACCCTATATGTATCCAAACCTTATGTATTTGATATCATCCTCAATTTGCATATGTGTGTATGTGCATATATATATGTGCATGTGTGTATATGTAAACACAAACATACATATATGTTTTATATACATATGATGAAGTTTAATTTATAAATTTGACATAGTAAGAGATTAACAAGAATAAAATAAAACAATTATTACAGAATACTGGAATAAAAACTACATGAATGTGCCTTTTCACTTAAAGGAAGCACTCTCTGGCTTCTCTTTGGCAAATCTGGGTTGCCAGCATTATTACTATTGTGATTTGGGGTCATTATTAATTAAAATAAAGTTTACTTGAACACAACACTGAAATAAAGTGACAGTCAATGTGATAGCTGAGACAGCTACTAAGTGACCAATGAGTGGGAGGTGTATATAGTGTAGGTATGCTTCACATTTCCTACAGGGCAGAGCATGACAGCACGAGATTTCATAACTACTCAGAATAGTACGCAATCTAAAAAATATCAATAGTTTATTTCTGGAATTTCTATTTAATATTTCCAGAACATGGTCAACTTTGGGTAACTGCAGCCGCAGAGAGACTACTGAATGCAAGATTACACTTTTTTAAAAAAAATTTACATGGACAAGACAAACATAGTCTTTCTTTCATAATTTTTTTCATTGAAATACATTTTTTTGCTATAAATTTCTGGGGAAAGTTACATTTATGAAAATAAGGATTTAACAGCAATATTAGGAGCCAAATGACTGGACCAAATATTTAGCTTTGATTATTTATTTATTTATTTTTTGTGGTACTGGAGATTGAACTCAGGGGCATTCTACCTCCGAGCTATACCCCCAGCCCTATTTTTTTATTCTTTATTTTGAAACAGGGTCTCACTAAGTTGCGGAGTGTCTCACTAGGTAGCTGAGGCTGGTCATGAACCTGCATCCTCCGGTCTCAGGTTCCCAAATGCTGGGATTACAAGCATGCGCCACCACGCCTGGCTTAGCTTTGATTATTGTATTCCTCTGCAAACTCCAGGGTTCCTTTGAACAAAAGCTTCCAAGTTTATATTATTACCTAAAATTTGTAGTTCAGTGATGTGAATAAGCACGCTAAATTGAAACCACTGCATTCATTCAATTTAAGATCAAAGTTAGATGAAACTTAAACCTCAAAGTTGAAAATCAAATATATTAAATAAATATATCATGAAGCCTTATACAGGATGCTTCCAAGCCACTAAAACTGCTAAAAATTGAAATATAAATAATTCACCAAATTAGGAAGTTCAACAAATAGTCCATAACATGCTCAATTTCAAGATCCTAGTATCTGCACCCTCTAATAGATTCCATTGATTTCACTTTTTTAAATTTTAGAAAAAAATAATATATTGCAAGTGTTTTAAAGTATAATAATGTGCTTAAGATATTTCCCATCCCAATTAGTAGTTTTACCATTTGAGAAATCAATACTATTAGGGTAAAATATACTATTATAATGTTAACAGCTTCTTCTGACCAAAGGGACTAAGACAGTCTTCTATATTACTGATTCACTTTCTTTCTAAATACAAACCTCAATATCTCTGTTAGAACTAAGAGAAATTAAAAATAGAATCCTAAATTAATATATGAATACTCTTATATTTTGCAGAATGAAGAAGTTCTATCTGTAAATGAAAAGAATATTGAGAAGAACCTGCTGATTAAATTAAATGATATGGCTCTAGTTCAATGAAGTTAGGGATTTTTATCTTTTTTTTTTTCACTAACATCTCACAGTTACTAAGAACTGTCTGTTACATTTTAAAGTTTTAATCAATATTTGTTAAATGAGAACACTGCAAAATATAGATAATATGTAAAGAGATCTGCCGGACTCCTCAATATTTGTATCAAACAGCCCACGTGGTTTATGCTCACGTATTTTCCTTCTCTGACCAATACTTACCATTAAAACTACTCTCAGGAAATAACAACAAAAAACGCATCACAGTACCTTTTTAAGCTTGTCTGTGGTAAATATTTTGATAAGTGGTTAAAAAAATTGAGCATCTATTTGATTATTGGTAAAATAATTTTTCTACTGTCCCCTAGGACATTGAATTCTTTTGGAAATCTGAGTTAATTATTTAAACATGTTAGAGAAAGTAAATAAAATTTAAGTTAGACTTCTATAATAAAACAGCACCTATGATATTTTCTTGCTCCAAATCTCAAACCTGAATCTCATAAAAAATCTGAATCGTGTTAGCATTTTTAAAGAAATTAAAGAGAGTAAGAACATCATAGATGTATCTTGAGCGGAATTCGTACTTTATACTTTGGGAAAACAAACCAAGTTCATCAACAAAATGTAATGTAATAGAAAGAGAGAAATAGAAGAAGAGTATGTATATTAAAGACCTATCATACAATGTCAGTGGACTTACGATACAGTGTATTGTGCTAAAATTATCTATTTCTGCTATTTGCTAAAAATTCAAGATTAAACACTAGAGTTCAAAAATTTTAAAGGCACTTTAAAACTTACATATCTACAACAATAGTACCTATTTGAAGTATTCTTTAATCTTACAAATCTTTATACTAGCATCCAAATAATCTGGAATATATAGCAATACGATTTTTAGATTATTTCTAGCTTTATCTTTAGTTTAAGGTTTAACAGAGTTATAGATAATATTACCTCAAAATTAACCCAAAATTGCAGAGATATTTCACTTTTTATTTGTCCAGGCAAATTAACACTACATATTTTGAGTCTTGGCTGAATTTCAATCTAGACAACTATAAATAAAATATTTAACATAATTTTCTCAATATATATTCTATTTTCTCTTTTTTTTACATGGAAAATCTTTATATCTCATGAGTGAAAGATAATTGACACTAGGTTACCCTTATTTGATACAAACTACAATGGATCAGATATCATCTGTCAAATTCATCAAAATACTATGTCATCTTCATGATGTTTGATTTATTTTTTTCTGTAGGTGAGCAGCTAGACATGAGTAAATTTTGATTTAATATGTGAAATGACTAAGAAGAGAAAACAATGCATAATTTATTAGTGATACTCATCTTCATTATGTTCAAACTAGGGTTTCTATTTTCCTTAAACACTGTAACAAAAATAACCGTTTTAGTTTTTATGATTAAAATAGCTATGCTGAGAGAAAATATTTAATAAAAGATTATGGTTTGTGTGTGTGTGTGTGTGTGTGTGTGTGTGTGTGTGTGTGTGTAGTACAAGGGATATAGCCCAGGGGTATTCTACCTACAAGCCACATCTCCAGTTCTTTTTGTTTTTATTGTGAAATAAAGTCTCATTAAGTTGTTGAGGCTGGTCTCAAACCTATGATCCTCCTGTCTCAGAGTTTCAAGCACTGGAATTACAAGCATGCACCATCACTCCTGTGTGTGTGTGTGTGTGTGTGTGTGTGTGTGTGTGTGTGTGTGTGTGTTTTAATGACTTGGTCAAAAATTAATATACGGCTAATCCTTTTGCTTATACATACCACAACATGAGATTTTAAACTATGTCTTTGTTTAGAGATGTACTGAACATTAAGAAAATAAGTGCAATCATTGAAATAAAAATGCATTTATTAATAACACATTTTTTTT
>PVLC010036344.1:0-15859 GCA_004027655.1 Graphiurus murinus
CATTTTTATTTTTTAATAGTATCAATATATAACATATAAAATGTTATATACATATAACATATAAGACATATAACTTGCAAAAACATTGCTATAGAATTCTGCCACCTGGCTTAATAATAAGCACTCAGTAAACATCTGCCAAATAGTGAACACTATTAGATGGTTTCATTTCCACTGTAATTTCCTGTTATCCAGAGTTCATATCTCCTACTGTGTGCCTATCAAGATTGCTATTCAAGTTTTTTCTTCCACATACTGTAATATGTCTTTCCTATCTTTAAGCCCTTTAAGAATAATTTTATAAAATATAAATTAGATGTACTATATATACATGTATGTTTCTTTTTTTTTTTTTTTTGGCATGGTACTAGGTATTGAACCCAGGACTTCCTACATGCTGCTGGGCAAGTACTCTACCACTGAGCTATATCCATATCCTTTCTTATTTTGAGATAAGGTCTTGCTAGGTTGCCCAGGCTGGCCTAGAATTTATAATACTCCTGCCTCCTAAGTATCTGGAATTATAAGAAGGTGTGATGTCTGGCCATTTCCTCTTATATTGGGGAAAGTATTGCATAAGAATTATTGACTAGATTTTTAGAATAACTCTAGAATTCTGACACACAGTTGTTATGGTTTGACTATAGAATTTCCCCCAGAAAAGCTCATGTGTTGGTAATGTACCAATATTCAGAGGTGAAACAATAGAATAAAGACTCTAAACTTACCCACTGATGAGTCAATAATTTGAATGAAATTACTAGGTGATAACTGCAGACAGGTGGGGTGTGGATGGAGGAGGTAGATCACTGGGAGACATGACCCCAAGAACTATATAAGTCCCTGGTCCATCCCCCACACCCCCTCTGTCACATATGTGAAAAGTTATGGAAATATGTGAGAGCAGGACATATATGGAGAATGGCAAGTCACTCAACACAACCAAATTGTCAGGTTATGTGACTACCAGAACTGCTTACTATCAGCTATTCTAAAATACAAGGTAGACCCACTTACCATAACTAGGTATTTTGTTTATGATAATTCAAGGACAGGAACTAAAGTGTCTAAATTTCAAAGGCATACATGTATAGTATAGAAAAAAAAAATCCCTATTCCCGCATATCTAGTATTAACTAAAAAAGGTAATAAGTCTTTGAATTTTTCTTTTTATTAACTTTAATTATTAAATTTTCTTTATTAACTTTATTATCTTTTTAATAATTATTAACTTACAACCAAATGTATAAACTCTAATAAGTAAAGCAAATTATAAATTGCCTTAAAAATATTGCCAATACTTTATCAGTTTTAATAGGGGGGAGCATTTATATGAGGGGTGGGGAGAGTTTTACCTCTGACATCACCCCCAGCACAGAAAGCCTTTCCTCCAGTTCCTTTTATAATGATCAGGAAAGTTTCTGGATCTTGATTCCACTTCTATCAGAATGTAAAAGAAGATGGTATAAGCATATTGTAAGTATAAACTTATTAAAGATATTTCCATATGCACATAAACACATTCATATATATATACATTTATATACATATATACATCATTTATAAAGCATATCTAGAGGAATGGGTTCCATTCATTCCATTTACCAAGGAATGAACTTTGTTTTCTGAGATAAAGTAGAGGATATTCCAACAGGGTTGCTGGATGAGTACATTTTGTGATCTAAATTTCATGATGGCATCTGAAATATCTATCAAAACTCTGAGACTGAGAATGAATAAATATGGGCTTAATGATACTGTTACACAAACTTATAAATCTGATGAACAAATCAACCCAAAGATTGTTGGTAAACAGAGCAATAACCTTTGTATTGTGGTGATACAAGTTCTACTAAAAATTTTTGCTAAGTTACAGAGTGAAACCACTTATGATACTGTTTAAATATGCAAGTCACTTGGGGTTGATGAGGATAGATAAAAAATAAGCAGGATGACGGACTAGGAGTATAGCTCAGTGGTAGAGCCCTTGCTTAGCATGCTGGAGGCTCTGGGTTTGATCCCCAGCACCAACAAAAAATAAATAGGATGAAAGAATAAAAGCCAGTGGAAATTTGAAGGGCCTGACAAATGGCCCAAATCAAAAATAAATAGGGCTTCTATAAATTCTATACTAGAATATAAAGAAAAAATGAGTGCATGAGGAAAAGATGCAACCAGACAGATGTGGCTTTCAAAAAATAATGCAATATGGGACTATAATGATAAAAAAAGTTATTTTAACATGGAAGTTTCTACTTTCTCCAACTCTAGTCCAACTCTGGTCCAACTCTAAACTGTAACACCTGGCTCATTTCTATGCATCACTGTTTAAGACACGCTATAATGTCCTCAAAAGAAACACAAAAATCAAAGAGACCATCAAGTGAGGAAATAAGGGACTGGAGGCCAGGAGAGCACTTGTATTTGTTCAACACCTACATGTGCTTTCACACACTTTACAATCATACTATGAAAGGTCATCATCCTCATTTCCCAGGTTAAGAAAGTGAGAAATAAAGAGGTTAACTTTCCCAATCCAAACAGTTAATAAACAGAAACCTGAGGTTCAAACATAAGTAGTAGTTTGACTTTAAGTCCTACAGTTTTCTACTGCCCCAGGCAATGCACTTAGAAAACTTTATGGCCTTCTCTAAGAAAAGGCAGGCCAAGCAGTTTAAATACAGCTTTCCTCAAATCAAAAGGCTGTCACATGGAAGTAGATTAGGTTTATATGCTCTTGCTTTATGAGGCAGCCTTGGTATCACTGGTTGGAAGGTCAGAGAAACAAAAAGGGGCAGAACACAAAAAGAAACTTGTGAAAACTCAGAGCTATGTAAAAGTAGAAGAGACCGTCTTGGAAGGCAGTGGACTTTCTATCACAAAGTGCTCAAGGATAATCACAAAGAAAAGAACTGAGAACTCAAGAATCGTTGGGACTTGGGTGCAGATCCAAGAGGCCTCTGATTCCATGGAATAAAATCTTTACAACAAACTATGAAAGAGTCTGTGGGATGAAATGTTCTATCATAATATCCCTTTTAAAAGATCCATAAAAATGCTTTTAGAAAATTACAAACCTTTAGCTGTGGAGAAATCTGCCTAATCATATTAAGAGTCACTGCATTGAGGAACTTGGGTCTGTTAAGCGTTATCACTCCTGCACAACCTTTTTTTTCTAGAAGTACATCTCCTGCTGCTTCTGTGTGCTTGGACATTCTCTGTGTAAACAAAGAATAACTTTATAATAAAATTCATTTTGTTTTTGTTGCAAGCCCACATCAAAACATAAATATCAAATACAAATCTTTCATGTTAATGATAAATACAGAAATGGATAACTAGGTATGCCAGAAAAAAGTTTTTAAAAGTTATTTAGCCTCTGTAGATGGAAAACTTCCAAAGCAAATCACATATATTTCCTGAATTTTTAATTTTATATTTCTGAGTTAACTGAATCAAGTGATTTAGAATACAGCCTAGTCCTAGAATTCCCTAGACTATGAAATACTTCTAAATCTTTTAATTTATGATTGCACTTGGAGGTTTACATTTAGGTGTTGAGAAAGCAAAGATGAATTAAAGAGGGTAAATAATTCTGACTATACTAACTCTGGACAACTTAAAATAAAAGGTGCTACCTGAGTTTGGCTGTGATGCATATCAAGAAAAAGAGAGGTGATAATTCTAGGTAAAAGAAACAGCACATGGTAAGCCAAAAGCAATAAATATTTGTAAATGTTAAAGTGTTAAAAATTAATGGAACAAAATTAAGTACATGCCTGTAATCTCAGTTACTCAGAAAGCTGGGGCAAGAGGCCAGCCTGGTTAACTAATTAGCAAGATTTTGCCTCAAAATAAATTTAAAAAGGGTTGTGAAGGGGGACTGGGGACATAGTTCGGTGGTAGAGTGCTTGCCTAGCATGTGTGAGGCCCTGGGTTCAATCTTCATTACCACAAAGAAAGAGAAAGAGAAAGAGAAAGAGGTGTGTAGGTAGAACAAAGACTGGTTAAAGAAACTGGTGTGATGACGGGCTGAATAAACAGCTTGAGGTCAGATTATAAAATTTCAGACTTACATAGTTGGGAAAAAATTGCCTTTACAGTGACTTATGGTCTCATACAATATACCTTTATCACCCAGTCTCACAGTTTGTGTACTGTTCAGTACTGACTAATATAATAACTGTAAGGAACATGGGTTTAACCACAGAGTGGTTTTCCAGGATTCTGCAACACACAACTATCAGCGTTCATGGCACCACCATGCTTAACATCTTCCTTTATCCAAGGACAATACTTTAAACCTCACATGGGAATAGTGTGCAATAAAAATTAAAAGTCAGTTTAAGTTGAAAAACTTTTAACTGGATACGCTAATTAAAACTAAACAGCATACTTATTAACTAAAATCTAATAAAACCCAGGAACCCATAGTTTGATAGCATTAAGCAACATGTTTACACAACATTCATGTTCTCTGTCCCTCAATTTCTGATGCATAAAATAGAGATGAGTCCACAACCCCTTAATTCATAAATTTTATAGTTTTTAGAAAAGTAACACAGTCCATATTACAGTGTGTATGTGTGTGTCACCCAAAGTGAACACTGGGTCAGTACACTATAATCAAATGCTTTTGCATTTCTGCAGTAAACCATGAACATTCACACCAGTTAGGACAAAGACAAAAAGAGCTTCAAGTATGTTCAGGTCAGATTTTTGCCACTAACTACATTTACTACAAACCAACAAAAAACTTTTAGTTTAGAGATTTGAGAACTACAGATAGATATCTGTAGTATCTACCCCACAGGACAATAATGAGAATTAATTGAGCTAATATGTATAGTACTTAGACTAGCACCTAACAAAAAGTTAGTGCTATAGCAGTTATTTTTATAACTTGTTATTTTTATGTGCAAGGTACTTGTTAGGCTCTCTCTAAGGGATATAAAAGTGAATAAAAATTATTTTTCCTTACCATCAGAAAATTGAGGACATTCAAGCTTTACAATAATTGATAAGGTACAAATAGATTATTTATCTGCCATGTACTATGTTAGATTTTCAAATGTATTATCTTATTATTTATAAGCACTCTAAGGTAGATTACTATTATCTTGATTTTATACATACCAAACAGGAGGCTACAAAAGGCCAAGTAATCTGCCTATGATTAAGTAGTGGACCCATGACTTAAGGCTGGGCATTCAGACTTATCCGTGCTCTTCACCAAAACCCCATGCCACCTCCCAAAGGCTATGTGTCAACTCCTAACACTAGAACTTGAGAACAATCATTTACCAAGGTCAATGAAACCTGAAATTTGAATTATACATCATGAACTAATAAAGGCAGCAAAATAAAGTCCAAACTTACCAAATGTTGCAGAATAATATTAGTTCTTTTGAATGAACTAAACCTGAAACACATGTAAAATACAATGAGCACAGTAATGTGGATAGTCATATCTCAATTTATGAATACTGTATTGCCTTTTGCTTAAGCCTCTTCTAAAAAGGAAAAAAGAAAAAAAGATTTAACTATCGTTGATTGCTGATGGGTATAGCAATGAAATGACACAGCTACTTTCAGAGGGTTTGGCATTTACCTATAAAATTAAATATACTCTTATCATATAGTCTAGGAGTCCCATTCCTTGAGTTTTACCAAATGTGTTGAAAACTTACACACACACATACACATACACACACACACACACAAATTTGCACATGAATGTTATATTTTCTTCATTTATAATTACTCAAATGTGAAAATAATCAAAATGTCCTTTAATGGGTGAAGGACAAATCAACTTTAGTACAGCCATACAATGGAATAATACTTAGCCATAAAAAGCAATGAGCCATCATTACACACACACACACACAGAATAGTGGGGGAGGAAAAGAGAACTTAAATGTGTACTACAAAGTGAAAGAAAATCTAAAAAGACTACATACGTATTATTTTGAGTATGTGAAATTCTGAAAGAGGCAAAATTATGGAGTCAAAAGAAAGATCACTAGTTGCCAGAAGTTTGGGGGAGGAAGGAAGAGATGAATAAGTGAAGACAGAAGCTGTTTAGGGCAGTGAAACTAAGCTACTAAACTAGTGTGATGGTAGTAGGCACAGGGCATTACACATTTGCCAAAATTTTCTGCTCAAATTTTCTTGAAACCTAAAAATGCTCTAGAAAATAGTCTATTAATTTTTTAAAAGAGTTTGGTAAGTATGCAATGAAATAGACATTCACAGATATTGTTGAGAGAAATGTAAGTTGGTATTGCCTTTCTAGTAAGCAGTACGGAAATAAAGACTCAATCTTTAAAAAGATTAGTTGGGTATGGTGGCCCACACCTGTAGTCCCTGCTACTTGGCAGGTTGAGGCAGGAAGGATCACTTGAGCCCAGGAGTTTGAGGCCAGTCTGTTCAACATAGCAAGACCCTATCACATTAAAAAACAACAATAATAAAAATACTAATTCCCTTCCACCTAGTAATTCCACAGGCACTTGCAAATTTTGGTTTATAAAGACATTCACAACAATTATTTACAAAAAGGAAAAATTGGAAGTAAATAGAGCAATATGCTTTAAATTGTGTCACCTATACACAACCATTTTACAGGCCCTAAAAAATACCTATTTAATTTATAGATTATTTTGGTACAAATGTACATTTAGGTATTTTCTAATTTTTACTGTCACAAATATGTTACAACAAGTATATTTCTAACTGTGGAACTGTGGGGCTACAGGATTAACAAATTGTAGGCTGCTGAATTTACAGATAATTGGCCGACTTCTGCCTATTGATAGAGCCTGAGAAATTGGCTTAATTTTTCTTCAATCATTTGTTCTTCCAACAACGTATGGCAGTGCTTATTTCCATACTTTTTCCAATATCTGAACTTCTCAGTAGTTAAAAACCACTTTCCAATAATATCTAATTACTTTAATTTATATTTATTAGTGAGCTGGAACATTTATTTATATTTCTAGTAGTTATTAGTTTTTTTCTTTTTCATTTTTATTTTGTGTTGTCTTGTTTAAATGAATATATAGAAACTTTCAAATATTTTGGTATAAACCCTTTTCTATTATATTGCTATATTTTTGCAAATATTTTCTCCTGGTATGTCATTTTCCTCGCAATTTTTTTTTCATCTTCTTGAAAATTTTTGATCAAATAAAAAGAAAATTTATGGCAAATATGCTACTCTGAACTTTTATGTGTTTTCTGGATTTATAATTTTCATAGGTTATGAAACATTTTCCTATTTTTATTCTAATTCATAGTTTTATACTTATAACTTATTAGATATGTAGATATATAAAATATGCTAAAATAACATAAACAAACATGCTTTTCTAGTTTATAAAAATAAACATCATCACAGTAGAGTTGAAACTCACTAATTATCCTTATAGATTTTCTTTCCTATCTTGTAGGAGGTACCCTGAGTTCAGTGTTTTTCATTCAAATATGTCTTTATCATTGTATAATATACATGAATTAAACCAGGTTTAATTATAAAAAAAATACCTATTTAAAATATTAAAATACTTATGATATACAAAAATAGTTATGACAGAAATTACAAAAAGAGAGCAAGCTATAAAACAATAAACACAAGCCATTTCTAATATTGTTGTTTTAAAAGTCTTGGGGTAAGCCGGATGTGGTGGTTCATGCCTGTAATCCCAGTACTTGGGAGGCTGAGACGGGAGGATTACAGGTTTGCCTTAGTGAGGTCCTCTGCATCTTAGTGAAAACCTGTTTCAAAAAAAAAAAAGATTTTATGTATATATATATATATATATATATATATATATATATATATATATATATATGAATGACTAGGGGTGTAGCTCAGAGGTAGAATGCTCCTGGGTTAAGTCTTGGAGTGGGAATACAAACCTAAGACACAGCACAGCAAAAGTGAAATACTAAAAGATGTCAGAATGGGGGTGGGGGAAGTGAGAAAGGGCATGAAGAAACATGGAGCAGCAAGGACTGAAAGCTGTATCCAGATGATGGTTACAGACCTGCATATACATGTAAAGGTTCATTAAGCTGTAAACTCCAGAGTGGAGCACCTTATGTAAATGATCATTAAGAAGGTAGAAAGCAATATGGCGGAGGCAGTGACTGGAAGGTGCATTTGGAAGGCTTCTAGGATGCTGCTATTAGCTTGTTTGTTGATCTGGGCACCGGCGATTTAGGCATGCTTAGCTCATCAGATATTGTATCTTTTTATGCTTTGGCCTTTAAAAAAAAAAAAAATCCCAAAAGATATAGATAGCTCTTGCCTGTGAGAAACTCACAATGTAGTGACTGTGCATATAAAAATACTATAGCTAGAATGTACTGGGATGCATGCTTCTTGTTTAAGAGTTAAATTTAGGGTTATGTGGAGAGAAGTCAAAGCTGGAATCAATAACCACAGCAGACTGACAAAGACTGCACATCTTCAGACACATACTATCTAATGGAACTAATAAATTGCAGTTTACTTTTTCAATAGTACTTTGTGATTATATGAGGAATGATAGCCTAAGGCTTAAAAGAAAAAGTAGCAGGATCATTGTTACTACCTGTAACCACATCTTAGATGACAACTTTTAAAGATATTTGTAATCCAAATGACTTTTCAGAATTTACTTTCCTTTTATATTATATTGAATTGAATAAAACTACAAAAAAGGGGAAATCACCTATTTAAATTGGTCATACTTTATATTCCCAAACTAGCATATTTAAAAATTGCCTTACTACAAGTAAAATATTCTTATACTAGTCTTATACTAGTGTCTTTATAGCTTGTCTGCACAACTTAGAATTACCTGAGGATGCTTGTAAAAATTCCAAAGCCTAGATCACACCAAAGAACCAATTCAATCTTTAATTCAAGGTGGGATACCAACATAGTTTGTTTGAAGCTCTACCAAATGACTACAAAGTACAGACAAGTTGTCATTAAAATCAATACTTGATAAAAATTAAAATGATAGATCCTAGCTTATTTAGGAATATTTTTAAAGTAGGACTTTCATACAGACTTTTAAAGTCTGAACTATACTTACCTTAACATAGATAAGATTTCTAGTATTTTTTTTTTCAATTTGACTCAATTTTACTTTTGGGAAGATTCAAGTATCAAAAATGTAAGAGGTGCATGTGCCTAGCATATGCAAGGCCTTGAGTTCAATCCTCAGCACAACAAAAAAAGAAAAGAAAGTAAATTTAAGAGCTAATTTCTTTAGAACCAGAATGACTTTTAATTCCTAAACGAGACCAGTACCCAAATGTCAGCTCAGGGGTAAAGAAGGTGCTGTCAGACAAATCTTAAGTAACAGTTTAAATACTACCTGTGGCCCAAGAAGAAATAGGAAACACTGGCCTAGCTTTAAGTCCCAGTTTTATTTATGAGATAGGAGTTTTATTTCACTCAGAGAAAGTTAACAAAAATCTACCAAATCCAATTTCAAAGCACTGTGCAGAACATTTATATGTCATAAAAATCCCTGTACCAATTATTAATTACTTGGGAGGCTGAAACAGAAGAATTGCAGGTTTGTACCTGGCCTCAGCACCTCAGTGAGGCCCTCTGCAACTTAGTGAGACTGTTTAAAAATAAAATAGGGCTGAAGGTGCTCGAGGTGTAGCTCAGAGGTAGAAAGCCCCCTGGGTTCAATCCTCAGTGCCCCACCCCCCCCCACAACTCTGCCAAAAAAATCTGATATTGGGACTGGGTCTATACAATTCAGTGGTAGAGCACTTGTCTAGCATATGTGAAGCCTTTGGTTTGATCCCCAGGACCACAAATAAAATTTTTATAACTTTTATACCTAAAAACATGTATTTAAGAATTTAGAGTCCCCAAATTGTAAATTTATGGTCTTCTCTTTCCTTTTTATTGGCTCCCAAACTGCCACCTAGTGGAGAAGAGGCCATGCACATCTCAGCTGCTGCCAATTTATTAACTCACTTAATCATCAGGTTTCAATTCTTTCAGGTGATATCTACTCAGTTCCTTGGAGTTCTCAAAGTGTAGTCCCAGGACTAGCATCAAGTCCCAGGATCCACATACCTTGAGAACTTGTTAGAAATGCAAATTATTTGTTCTACCACAGACCTACTAAACAAATTCTCCAGGAAAAACAATTGTCTTAGAAGGATGAGAACTTCATCATTTACCCAATTATGTTTGTTCTAATGAAATTATGTTCTAATGAAACAAACATAGGCTTACAAAATTAAATAACTAATGAGCAACTGTTTAAGCAAAAAGATAATGTAATAAAAGTAATGCTTAAAGAAGATTATTACAATAGAATTTGACAAGTCTGGGAGACCAAGAAATTCAGACACATGCTGTTGAAGGAGAGCAGCTGTAGATATAAAAAGAAATGGTTTATTGAGTTATAAAGTAAAAACTCAATGGAAAAGACATGTCAAAAATGAAACTTCAAGTGAGGATATCTAGGAGAATATAGGTACTGAAAGGTTTAGAAAGGAAACCAACTGGTTTGTAGGATGAAATATAAATTTTATTTTTAATTTGAATTTGTACTGATGTAAGTAGAAACATTCAGCAAAAAAGTGGAGAAAAGAGACTTGGGCCTGAAAGAAAAGTTAGGATTAAAGGCTTTTCAGGAAGTCACATGCACACTCAATCATGGAGGCATGAAAACATCTTTGCTCTCTGTAAGAAATAAAATAAATAAGAAGGCTGCAGTTGAAAACTAGTGGCCAGAAGGCTGTCATCTGGGTATGCAAATGTGCTTTTTTTGTTGTCACTGTATTTCCAGTCAGCACAGTATTTTAAATCTACAAACATTTAAAAATCAAGAGATTTTACCTCGAAATTCAGAATTTCGAAATTCAGAATTTCTTGAAATTTTTCTAGAATTCCAGGGAAAAAGGGAGGGGGGTGGTTATGGAAACTGTGGATCTACATTCTAGAATGGCAACAATGTCCCAGGCTGAGTGAGAAGCTGCCTCCTTTAGAGTGTTCTCTCCCAGGTTCCCCAGTCCCCCCACTGGTCCCCACCATGGTCATCTAGCCAGCAGATTTAAGATTAAGCTAGCAATCACATAAAACCTACTCATACTGAGAAGCAGGTAAGTTCCTGAATTAAGTTTCTGCAAAATAAACAAGTGATATAAATTTGAGAGTATTGTATAAATTTGAGTCAGCAGGAAGAGGTAAAGTTTAGGAGTGTGGAAGAACTTAGATAACTTTAGAAATTTAAAAGAATGATAGTGCCAAAAAGAGAAAAACAAAAACTAGAGAGAGAGATGGCGTAAGGATTGCACTTCCGTGCAAACACATTTGGCATCCAACAGAGACGTTGAGATGGTTGTGAGCAGAATTAGAGCTCAGGGGAAATCAGGTTAGACACATGAATTTGAGAGTTATCTTCAGAGAAGTGATCTGGGAACAAAAAAAGTCAAAGGGCTGAACAGGCACTGGGACAAGATAAATAGTGGAGCGTGGTATTAGGAACATAAGACAGTGCCAGAGAAGCCAAGGGAGGCCAGGGTTGAAGTGGGGTTGCTCAACTCTGTCAACCTTCACACAAAGACCTTTTTACCTCAAAGAAATACTCTGTGGCATCCTATTCTCTTACACATTTGTGGACTAGGCTATTGTAGACTGGATAAACTTTACCTCAGGTCTTGTTTTGCTAGGGCAAAAAATAACCACTCCAGGACTGGATCTGGAAAAGGCATCTTTGACCAAAGCCCCTAAATCAGTCCTGGTCCCAGCTAGTCAGTCTCCATCTTGAAACACAGGGCAGAATAAACCCAAGCTGATCTGTGGTAGTGATAAGATTTTTTTTTCCCAACTGAGTTTTAACTTTCTTTAAAACATGTCTTGCCAGTTTGTTTATCAAATAATTTGGTATTTGCTGAAACACACAAAAAAGAGCCGCAGCAATGATTATATGTGCTGTAATTCTTGGTATTTACTAAATTTATTCATGAGGTCGTTAGAGGTGCAGGGACTAATTTTAAGGTATCAAGAAAACAAAACAAAAAAATGTAACTCTTCAGTGTCTGACAAACATTTGAGAATCAGGTCAAGGGATACAATGCTAGACAACTAGACACTTTCCCCTGAAACAGTAAGTAACTATTCTTAAGTCAAAGAAACACTCCCATTCCTTTGCAGAAAATCCCCAAAGCTAACAGGCATACAGTACCTGCTCTAGAAATAGAAATGGGTTCTCCTGCAAGAGGGCACAGCTGCTATTTGGTGCTGTATAATTACAGGCAGCTGGCTTCAAGACTGATGCGGACTAAATTCCTAAAATGATTGCTACCAGATTTTTTCTGCTGAGCCCAAATCGCAGTGAGGAGCACTTTCAAAAGTATGTTTGCATACAAACTCCACTAAGCCACGTTAAATGTCCACTACATTGCCTTGTGAGTTCCAGACGCCTGTATTAAACCTGAAGCCCTATGATAAAGTCAAGCAATCAAGTCACACAAGAGTGCAGATGCATGCTTGTTTGCTGCACAAAACGTGCCACACAATAATTTACTCTAGGTTGAATCCCTATATATCCCTAAACTGCACCCCACTTTTAAAGAAAGTTAAGAAATAGAGATCAAACGGAAAGAAAGTCATACTGGAAGCAAGTCAAGGCTGAAGAGAAGCCAGATTGGCAGAAAGGGAAAGAAGCTAAAGGGAAAGAAGCCGAGCCACTGAGGCTGGGGAGGGGGTCTGGGGGCTGCACCCACAACGGCAACTCCAAACTTCGAGGTCACCCCGACCCTTTCCGCATCTGCCCCTCGCTCGAGGATCCTGCCCCTCGCCGCTCGCCCACTCGCTCACTTACCTGGACATAAGCCTCCACACATCCTGTTGCCCCATCGCAGGAAAAAAAAAAAAAAAAAATCCGGAGCTAAAGCAGCGGTGAAAGAGTCACCGGTTCGTTTCCCACGTCAGACCCGCCCACAGCCGCCCTGCACCCTCCGGCACCAAGGGTCACAGATGGCAAGTCCTCCAAACGCCCAGAGCGGCCCACGGCGGGCCTTTCCGCTATAGGGGCGGGACAAAAGCAACTGCAGGAGGAAATGGCTTTCGATAGACGGGATGGGGCGGGGCCGGGTGGGGGCGTGGCCAGAGAAAGCTGAGGCCGGGCGCCGGGAGGGCCGGGAGAGCGCCCTTGGCCGAATTAGAAGGAAAAAAGATTGCCCTCTAGAGGTTGTCTTGGGAAAGGCCCAACTGCTGGTCTAAGCCTGGTCTGCAGTTAATTTGACCTGCAGGGATTAATGTGAAAGACATTGCTGGAATTTTAATAATTTTTAATTAAAAATATAACCTTAATATTCTTGCGAATTAAACATATGAAGTACATTTGATATCAATGTAGTTTAGTTAGTTCTAACCCAGTGTAGCTGAACTCCTTTCACGTTAGAATTGGTACTTATTAGTTTTCTTGGGGTATAGATCCCCCCACTCTTCCTCATTGACAGACAAGAATACCTAAGAGGTGATGGATATGTCCTCACCAGCGAAACTGAAAATTGCTGTTATCAGAAACGCATAATTACATTCAGAAAGTAGCTTACTCTTACATGACACCAAGATTTAATTAAATCACTAGTGTCTATTGTGGACTTGCTTCCAGATTCACTCAGATGTCTAGCAGAAAACATTTCATCACCAATAAAGTATTCACATATTTATCAGAAGTGAGGAATTCAATGACGAGTTTCAGAGAGGGGGGAAATCAATGGAGTCTGGGGGGCTTTATTGTTGTTTGGTGTATCTGTGTGTGTGTGTGTATATGTGGTAGGGATTTAAGTTATTCTTAACTCCTTTGTATTTAAAAAGATACAGTAGCGAAATTTTGATCAAGCAGGGCGTGGTGTTGCACACCACATTATACTATTATTAAACAGCAATGGTGTATAATATTCGGTTCAAACTGACTGACTTTTGAGGCAACAGAAACAGGGCTCTCTACCTTATAGTTGTGCTACCTTATTTCCCATTTACTTGCTCTTATTTTTGTCACATGTATCTCTCCCGGATGTCCCTAAACTCATAATGTTGATTTTCTGCCTCTGTGCCTTAGCTCATTCGATTCCTCATACCACAAAAGCCATTCTCCTTTTAGCCTTTTCTAAAATTTCTCCACTCTGAAAGTTTCTCTAAAGTCTAAGGATATGGACATCCTCTCTTGTATGTTACCAATGGGCAGTATGGGATATTGTGGTGCCTGTGGCCCAACAGCACTTCTCTCAAGGATTTGCCATTTTCCCTCTTATACCATCGGCATGGGGGAGCAGCCTTATGGATCGTAATGTTTTGATGGTACTGACCTGAAGTAATAAAATCTTCTAGATCCTTTCTCTTTCTTCTTGCTCAGCATCCAAAGCAAGTTAAATAAGCCCTTCTACAGGGCTAATATTTAGCAAATGAGCATCAGTATGGCCATGTGATGGTTAATACTTTGGAATACTTTTCAAATGATTGGTAATTAGGCTCTGCCCACTGTCAGACAACTCAGTCACTCTGGCTCCTAGGAGCTCCAAGTAAGCACTGCTGAAGAAATCAACCTGCTACCTGCCTACTGGCTGGCCATAGCTCTCCACACTAAATCCCATGCCCATGTGTTCACAGCCAGCCCAGATCCTCCTTCTAGCTCCCAGGCAGTAGTGCTTGCATACCAGAAGGGCTGTGCCTCATGCCCATCAGGCTGCTCTCCCAAGGCTGAGACTGCCTGCTGCAGGCTGGCGTGACCAAAGTTGCCCTCACAATACTGCAGTGTACCATAGTTCATCAATATTTTGAAGATGACTCTTACTCTTTTGTATACATTTACTAATCATTTTTGTAGCCTAAAGAACAGGACTGAACCATATGCACTGGTGGAGCTATTGAGCCACATGGTGGACCACATAGAGCTAGGCGCAGTGGCACATGCCTATAATCCCAGGACTCGGGAAGGATCCCAGGCTCAAGGCCAGCATTTGGTAACTTAGTGAGACTGTGCTTCTAAACAAAAGATAAAAAGGTCTAGGGGTATAGCTCAGTGGTAGAATGGCCCTAGGTTCAATCTCCAGCACCACAAATACACATAGAACAAAATTGAATCTGAAAAACCTCAGAAGTGGAGCCATATCTGGAGGACCTCTCTTCTCTATCTCCCTCTCCCCCTTGGCTGCACAGATTCTCATCCAAACTTGTGGGTGTTTGCTTCTCTTGCAGTGCTCTGTTCAGTCATGGAAGGACTATTATGTTTCAGGTGATATGTTGGATCCTGGAGGTTACTTGGTGTCCTGGGAGCACATAGTAGGGTCTCCTTTCAGAGTTCAGAAGTTGGAGAAAGTTTCCCAAAAGTGGTCACATTTTAGACAGAGAAAATCTGCACTAATGGAGCATAAGAGGTGACACCAATGTTCTGACAGTGACACCAGAGCGAAAGAGAGGATTCAGGTCACAGAAGTCCTG
Source organism: Graphiurus murinus (assembly GCA_004027655.1). Lineage (NCBI taxonomy): Eukaryota > Metazoa > Chordata > Mammalia > Rodentia > Gliridae > Graphiurus > Graphiurus murinus. The sequence continues at coordinate 15,479 of PVLC010036344.1, forward strand.
TGAAGCCACCTGAAGAGCATTTAAACAGAAATATGATATAATCTGATTTGGGTTCTCTTGGAATGACTTGAAGCATGTCCAGGGGATCAGAGGAAACCTGTCTGGCTCTCCAAACTCCTCAGAATTTCCTTTCTTTACTTTCACACTAATTTGACTTGCATGAGAGTTTGGCTATCTTGGTTTGTCTGACCTCAACTTTACTTCTTGACATCAACCCACAAAATCACTTGAAAATAGTTATTTTTTGGTCACACTTCCTAACTGGCCAATCTGCTTCCCATTTTCTGAACCCAGCAGAGCAATCTGATTCATTCATTTTATGTACCTCTTTTCAGCTATGAATGGACCACCTTGGATAAAGAGGCCATGAGGTTTAATAAT
>PVLC010036345.1:0-15819 GCA_004027655.1 Graphiurus murinus
CGCGTGCACAAGACAGAACAAAACCTCAAAAGCAAGGAAGTAAGCAAACAAACAGAAAAGTAATGGAAGAGAATTATCTGTAAGGGTAATTTAAATCCTAAGATCCAAAAATAAAATATATGTCCGTTCGAATTCATTAAAATTTAAAACTTCTGTATGGTAGAGATACCAACAGGTAGAGAAGCTGAAGAGATTCGCTAATCCAATCAACTTTTAGCATCCACCACACTCACTAATGTGGGATAGAATGGAAGAATGGTGTCCCTGCCCTCATGATTTTTTATGGGAGGTCTATAATGAAGGATAAAAGAAAGGTAAAATAAAGTCTATAATGAAGGATAAAAGACAAAAATAAAGACAACCAACAGAAAGATGAACAATGCAAAATTATAGGTAGTCACTTAAAAAACAAAGGTGAGATGGGATGTAGCTTAGTGAAAGACTGCTTGCCTCACATGCACAGGGCAATGTGTTGGATTCTAAGCAACACAATATGAAATAATAAATACTTTTCTGAGAGGAGAAAGGGAAAGAAAGAACTAATATAGGACTAGCCATATGGAAAAAGGATACATTCTCAATAATAAAAGATACACGGATTTAAACAATAGAACAGACATCCTTCAGTATCCATGGGAGATTGGTTTCAGACACTCTTTTAGATACCAAAATCCATAAACACTCGAGTCCCTTAGATAAAATGACACAATATTTGCCTTATAACCTATGAACATTCTCCCCTCTACTTTAAATCAGGTCTAGATTACTTAAAATACCTAACACAATATAAATGCAATGTAAATAACTGTTACACTATATTGTTTAGGGGATAATGACAAGAAAAAAAAAGTCTGTACATGTTCAGTACAGGTGTACTTTTCCCCTTAATACTTTTGGTTCTCAATTGGCTGAACGCATGGATGCTAAACCCCAGGATACAGAGGGCTAACTATTCATTTCTACCTATGCAACTAACAAAATAAAAAGATTACTATCCAAAAAGGCACCGCTAAATAGGAAACAAACACATTCATTCATTATGGGAAAAGAGAACTCTATTCTGAAGCCAATCTTGTAATATCTACTAAAATTCTAAATCTATATTCCCTCGCCCCATCACAATTCACAATTCCATAATTATTCTACATAAATACTTGTTCAAGTATGCCAATATATGTTACTGGTAGATGGAAAATTAGAAATTATATAAATGATCTTTACTAGGACATAATTATGATTCATTCACAAGATATTCTGTATCCATTTCCTTTCAGAATGAAGAGTTAAACATGATATGGAAAGACGCTCACAACTAATAAAGTAAAAAAAAGCCAATTTCAAAAATTTATATTATTGTATTTGTATAAAAATAAATCATAACTTAAATGGTCAGTTATAAAAGCAAATGAATATAATATATTAGAGAAAAGTAAATTACTATTAGTGAAACCAAGAAATTAAGTTTACTAATTTCCTGGGAAAGGACAATGAGCAAAAGTCTTTTCAAAACTTGATGCTGTCTACTTTCCCATAAAACTGAACATTTAGTCATATGTTGCTCAACAATGGGGATATGTTTTGAAAAATTTATTAGGTGGTTTTGCCCTTGTGTAACATCATTGAGGGCTACAATGTCACTAGGCGATATGATCTTATGGAATCACCATCATAAATATGGTCCCTGATTTATTGATGGCTAGGATTATCCTGGCCTACTTTATTAATTCATTCATTCATTATGGTACTAGAGATTGAACCCACAGGTATTCTACCTCTGAGATACAACCCCAGCCCTTTAAAAAAAACTTTTATATTGAAACAGAGTCTTGCTGAATTACTACACACTGATCTCAAACCTGTGATCCTCTTACCTCAACCTCCCAAGTACTGGAGTTACAGGCATGAGCCCTATTTTAATAGGTGATTTTCCAAAATGCTTTATTGCTAAACATTAGGAGACAGGAAAAATCTAATCAGTGTTCCCTGAAATCAAAGGGTGATTAGCAAACCCAAAGAACTAGGTATAAGTAGTATATCTACCAAGAAATCACAGTAACTACACGATTATTTAGATTTAGAAAAAATTTAAAAATCTAAAGCTCTGACATTTCAGAAGCAGCTGATTTTCACTATTTGCCAGTTCTGTACTTGAATCAGACTATTCCCTCATGTTTATTTGTATCCCCAAATCATTCATTCATAGATATGAGAAAAATAGCAAAAAAAAATTAATTGTCCAACGCACACATTCCCAGTTGAGGTCCAACAAGGTGACAGTGTCTCTTTGTTTCAGCTCTTATACTATAAACAAGTGTGCCTTTTGGCATTATGAAATGCTTTTGTATTCTGTATTTTTTGTTGGTAATTTTGCTATTTATGATGATCTTCAAGGATAGTGCTGAAGTCTAAGGTTCCTAAACATGAGAAAGTTATAATGTGCCTTATTGAAAAAAATATGTTACATAAACTTCTTTCAGACATGAATTATAGTGCTGCTGGCCAGGAGTTCAATGCTAATGAGTCAATTACTATATATCAAATAAAGTACTTTTAAACAGAAACATGCATAAAACAAGCATATTATCAATCAGTTAATAAAAATCTGAGCAGTGGCTCACAACTACTGTAAATAATTAAAATAAACTATAACTGGAAAATGTGGTAACCTGTACTTTTCCTAAATCATAATTCCTGATGAAGTCAAGGATTAAGACTTCAAATTCTTAGCAAGGGAAACTGCATCCTCATGAAAGGAAAAATGTCATGTGATTTACAAAGTGGATCAAGAGGAAGAAAAAAAGACCATATTAAATTTGGCAGGCTAGCCAGGCATGGTGGCGCATACTTGTAATCCCAGTACTTGGGAGACTGAAGACAGGAGGATTGTAGGTTCGTGGCCAGCCTCAGTTACTTAGTGAGGCCATCTGCAACACACTGAGACCCTGTTTCAAAATAAAGAATAAAAATAGGGCTGGGAATGTAGCTCGGAGGTAGAATGTCCCTGGCTCCCCAATACTGAAAAAAAGGGGGGCAGACTAAATGTCACAATAAAGCTTAACTTAAAAATAGTGAAGTTTATGAGGAAAAAAACATAATGAACCAAAGCATACAAATTAACAAATGGTAGTGTCAATCCTGAAAGGCAAACACAATGGCAAAGGCATCACTGAATTTTGGTGGGAAAGAACTGTCCGATAGAAGGATACAACATCTTCTAATTAAACAGATCTAATTTCTTTTGGTAATACTGGGGACTAAACCAGGGGTTTAGTCAGCTCTACTTCTGAGCTACACTCCCATCCCTATTTTATTTTTTACTTTGAAACAGAGTCTCCTAAGTTGCTGAGGCTGGTATTGCACCTATAATCCTGTATCAGCCTTGCGAGTACTGGGATTACAGACAACCACCAGCATACCTGGCCAAACAGACCAAATTTAAGTAAGAAAAGACTAAAACTAAAATTAAAAAGCCTAGAACCTGAGAATGAAAAGACTAAAGTTAAGAGCCATGGTTCCAACGTGTCCCCCAAATTTTATGTGTTGGAAACTCAATCCTCCAATTCATATGTGGATGGCATTTGGAGGTGGGGGTCTTTGTGAGGTAATTAGGATTAAAGTCCTCAGGGTGAGGCCTCTTTAGAGAATGGTGGCTTCATATGTCTGTCCCCACATGATAGCCTCTGTTATCATGAAGGTCATCAAGAAGGTCTAGACCAAGAACTAAGCAGATGCCAGAGCCAGGCTCTTGAACTTCCCAGCCCCCGAACCAGGAGCTATATCAACCTCTATTCTTAGTAAATTACCCAGTTTCCAGGAAACCGAATAAGAACAAGAGTTTTAGGAAAAAGGCTAAAAGAGACAAAAGAATATAATGCTCAAAATTAATGAGCCTAACAGGTGGATTGTTACCTTCCCAGCTACTTAGGAGGTAGAGTCAAAAGAAATGCCTGAGCCCAGGAATTCAAGGCCAGCCTGGGACACATACCAAGAATTGTTCTTAAAAAATAAAAAAATAAATGAATGAACACTGCAAGATGATATAGAAGAATGATATCCTTCAGTCATGGCAGGTAGGACACTGGTAGTCTGCTCTATTATGAAGTAGCTCCTCCATTTTGTAACTATTTAACCTTAGGAAAATAAAATTTTTATAACAAAATGAATCTATTAATATCTAAACCAGTTACACCCTCCTACATTTTTTAAATAGCCTAGCAATCCAGGCATGGTGGTGCATCCCTGTAATCCCAGTACTTGGGAGGCTGAGACAGGAGGATCACAGGTTGACAGCCATCTTCAGCAATTTAGTGAGGCCCTCAGCAGCTTAGCAAGACCCTGCTTCAGAATGAAAATAAAACAGAGATAGGGGTGTGGCTTGGGGGTAGAATCCCCTGGGTTCAATCCCCAACACCAAAAATAAATGAATAAAAAAATTAAAAAAAAAAAAAAAAAAGCCCAGAAAACTTAATTTTAAAATGGACATTCTAGCCGGGCATGGTGGCGCATGCTTGTAATCCCAGCATTTGGGTGGCTGAGACTGGAGAATCCGGGTTCGAGGCCAGCCTCAGCTGCTTAGTGAGGCCCTCCACAACTTAGTGAGACCCTGTTTCAAAATAAAGAATAAAAAATAGGGCTGGGGCTATACCTCGGAGGTAGAATGCCCCCGGGTTCCATCCTCAGTACCGCAAAAAAAATAAATAAATAAATAAAATGGACATGCTTATTAAATAATCCTGCACTGTCTGGAAGTACCAAATCCTATTATCCAAATATAAATGCCAATACATCATTTCAAGTAACCATGTATATATTAATGTAAGAAAAAGGAATGAAAATGCACTAAATAATACATGTTTCCTTTATGTGATTAACAGAAGAAAAAAATGAAAGATTTGTGAATAGCATTTTCTTTTTTTTTGCGGTACTGGAGATTGAACTCAGGGGCATTCTACCTCCGAGCTACACCCCCAGCCCTATTTTTTATTCTTTTATTTTGAAACCGGGTCTCACTAAGTTGCGGAGGGCCTCACTAGGTAGCTGAGGCTGGCCGCAAACCCGGATCCTCCGGTTTCAGCCTCCCGAATGCTGCGATTACAAGCATGCGCCACCACGCCCGGCTTGTGAATAGCATTTTCTATAACGTATAATACTTCCTAAAACTCTGTACGGTTAAGACAGATTTTAAGACTCAGAAGCTTCGGTTTTAACTGCTAGTTCCAATATCAAAGTTGACTTCCTCAATGAAAGATAAAGGAGTTATTTTGTATTTCTTCCCATCTACTCATTTTCATCGTAAAAATTTATATATATGTATTAAATATGATCCAACAATTCCACTCCTAAGTATTATGCTCAAGAGAAATGAAAGCCTGTGTCCACCTAAAAACTGTACATGAATGTGTACACTGCAGCATTATTCTTTAAAACTAAAAAGTACAAACAACTCAAATTCCATCAACCAGTGAATGGAAAAACCAAATGTGACATATCCATATAATGGAATATTATTTGGCTACTAAAAGGAACTAAGTACTGATATTTGCTATAACATGAATGAATTTTGAAAACATGCTGAATGGAAGAAGTCAGTCACAAAGACCTTTTACTATATGATCTCATTCATAACAAATGTCCAGAAAAGGCAAACCTATAGATGTAGAAGGCAGATTACTAATAGTAATGGCTACACAACTTTGTGCATATATGAACCCATTGAACTTTACATGCTAAATAAGTGAAATGTATAGTACATTGAGTTTTCTCTCAATAAAACTGTTATATAGAAAAAGATACATGGCATAATGAAGAATGTAACTATGTTAACATACGAAATACATTAAGGAAAACAATTTGTATATACATATAATAAACACACAAATAATAGAGCTGGGCGCAGGGGTGCATGCCCTTAATCCCAACCATTCAGGAGGCTGGCGCAGGAGGACAGGAAGTTTGAGGCCAGGCTAGGCAACTTAGCAAGACTTTTCTCAAAATAAAAAGGGCTAGGAGAGCCGGGCGTGGTGGCGCACGCTTGTAATCCCAGCATTCAGGAGGCTGAGACTGGAGGATCTGGGTTCGCGGCCAGCCTCAGCTACGTAGTGAGGCACTTCGCAACTTAGTGAGACTTGGTTTCAAAATAAAGAATAAAAAATAGGGCTGGGGGTATAGCTCGGAGGTAGAATACCTCTGAGTTCAATCCCCAGTACTGCAAAAAAAAAAAAAAAAAAAAAAAAAAAAAAAAAAAAAAAAAAAAAAAAAAAAAAAAAAAAAAAAAAAAAAAAAAAAAAAAAAAAAAAAAAAAAAAAAAAAAAAAAAAAAAAAAAAAAAAAAAAGGGGGCTAGGAATGCAGCTAAGTGGTAGACTACTTGCCTAGTACATGCATGTCCCTGACTTCAATCCCAGTACAAAAGAAAAAAAAAGGTAAAATCCCTAAGAGTAATAAATATATTAGACTATGGGATACAAGAGAAAAAAAACAGAATGATATATCATAAATCATGTTAACTTATAAAATAACATAATATAATTAAATATGTATTTAAAATGAAGCCGGGTGTGGTGGCACACAGCTTGTAATCCCAGCATTTGGGAGGCTGAGACCGGAGGATCCGGGTTCATGGCCAGCCTCAGCTACCTAGTGAGGCACTTTGCAACTTAGTGAGACCCTGTTTCAAAATAAAGAATAAAAAATAGGGCTGGGTGTATAGTTTGGACATAGAATGCTCCTGAGTTCAATCCCCAGTACCGCAAAAAAACAAAACAAAAACAAAAACAAAAAAATTAAATGTAGAAGACTAAGCCGGGCGTGGTAGTGCATGCTTATAATCCCAGTACTTGGGAGGCTAAGACCAGAGGATCCAGGTTCGCCGCTAGCCTCAGCTACCTAGTGAGGCCCTCTGCAACTTAGTGAGATCCTGTTTCAAAATAAAGAATAAAACAGGGCTGGCGGTGTAGCTCGGAGGTAGACTGCCCCTGGGTTTCACCCCTAGTACCACACACACACAAAAAGGTAGAAGACTAGATAATTCTGAATTTTATTATAAATAGAAGAGAATAGCCAAATATCACAGGTCAAAATTATAAATGCATATATACTTTTGTCCTAGAGACATATTAGGAGAGGTATGTACCTCTCCTAATATTTAAAATGTATATTTAAAATGTATAGATAATCTGTATTTGTATAAAGGAACTCCAGAAGGATACAAAAGAAACCACTATGTGTATGCATTTACACATACACATATATGATAGGAGGTGTAACAGCAAATAGAAAAAGAAACTTTCACTACATTCTTTTTTATACTGTCATGTGTCCCCTCTCCTGAAATGCCCTTAACCCCAGTTTCACCTGGCTAATATCAGTATCTTAGTAGGCAACTATTCTAGTATGCATTCCCTGATCCTAGCAGGCTGGTTAAGCCCTTCTTAGAAAAAAGATAATAGTTCATGCATTCCTGTTGTATATTTATCATGGTTTTATAAATATCTTCTTATGAGAGTCTCCTCCTATAGGCTGTGATTCTTGAAATCTTTGTTTCATCACCTACCACATCAGAAGCTTCAGAATAAATGGGTAACATGTAAAGGAGTTCCAATGAGTAAGTGATGGCTTCAGAACTACCATTCAGTATCTGCTGCTTCCACTTGGGTTCTCCTCCTCTCCATTCACTTAACTCCACTTTTAATTTTCATAAAGCAGGTATTGAGAGAGCAGGCGGCTGCACAAAACTATTAAGAAACTGATTTTAGGGAAGCCACAAATAAAAATTCATGAAATCAAAAGTAACTCAGCAAGGTAATTTATTTCCACACAAAAGGATGCAAGCACACTGGGTGGGCAGTCCACTCAGCCTTTCCCCATTGGCTGGAGTATGGCTTTTACAATCAATCCAGTTGGCTAGTTTTCACTGAGCAGATTTTACCAACTGAGAAACATGAAACCAGTACACCTAGAAGTGGAAAGTATAGACAAAATGGTGCCTGTCAGTTTCTATGTGGTCTTATAATTTCGACAGAAAAGATTGCTTTCCTTTCTTACAAGATGACAACATAATGAAAGCTACCCGATTCCTGAGTTAAACTTATCATGACTATCAAGAATAGCTATATGTAATATTTTCTTGCAAAAAAAAAAAAAATATCAGAAAGCTTTGTTCCAGAATTTGAGAGACATGGTCTATCCATCTCCAAGAAAAAATAAGTCTGAACACAGCTAATGTTCTCAATCTAAGCCTTCAAAATGTTGAAGAATGTCACAAAGTAAACAATGGCCAATGTGTGGCCTACAGTATAGGCACCAATTTAAAAATCTTTTAGTAACTACCAAGAAGTTCCAACTCAAGGTGCTATTCCTTGAAGTTTCCTGGGTATGACTCTAGTTTACTATTACATTTCTCCTTATACTACAGGACCACCTCAAGGGCCTGGAACCAATACAGCTATACCTCAAAAGCACGGAATTATAGTGCAGCCCCCATACAATGGAAACAAAAGGACTATTACAGTTGTTATCTTCAGATCTTCAGGCACAATTTTAAATTTCAAACATGTGCTTCACATTCCTGTAACAAGACTTGTTTGTTGTTAACCAACCATCCCACTGGGAGAAAGAAAAACTACATTTAAAAAACCCCCAAAAAACATGAATTTGAAAGCACTGGAAAATTACAAAGGCAGCAAAGACATGACAAAGAACCTGGAGAGAAGGGGAATACAGAGAGGTAATAGGACACCTCCCAGCACAACATGCAGAATCACAGGCAGCAGCTAAGAGGTAAGGAAAAGAGCTGAAAGCTGGGGCTGAGAGGGTGAACAGAACTTAAGTACTCATACATAACTGGGAAGAGAGACTAGCCCTTCAGGAACCACCAGGAAAGAAGACCCTGTTACATCACCAATATTTTAGCTGAAAGTTAAAAAACAGGGGGTGATCTAGCAATAAGCTAATGCTCATAACCACTGAACACCCGTTCAAATCAGATGAATCCCTGATGAGATCAAGGCCATCCACCCCTACTAAAACTACCTGAAAAACACAAAAGTAAATTCACTCAATTTTTCTACCATTTCCAGCATTCAATAAAAATTATCAAACCAGAAGACTAAAAATCAGAAGAAAAAGAGAACAGAACTCCTCCCCCACTCCAGAGATTCAGATATATTAGACACAGCCTTAAAAAAAAAATTATGGTAGGCTTATATTTTCAGCCAAGATAAAGTAATGGACCAGATTTACTCTCCCACCTAAAATAACTTAAAAAAAAAAAAAAAAAAAAAAAAAAAAAAAAAAAAAAAAAAAAAAAAAAAAAAAAAAAAAAAAAAAAAAGCCGCATAGGATACTGCCCAGATACCTTCCTGACAGTATGCTGAGGAACAGGGCTTGATGGTCTACAACAGTTGAGGGATGAAGCTCAGAGTCTGGAGAGGTCAAGGTAGATGGAGTTCATAGGACAGAGTGCCAAAGAGGAGAGAGCTACAGAGAAAGAAAGCTCTGAAGAAGACATCTCTCCCCTGTCCAATCCCTTTCACTAAGTACTACTCAGCAAATATATGAGGAATGACCTAAGGTCAGGGGTAGAGAAAAGGAGACCAACTGAAAGAGCAGAGAAAACAATCTTTGGGGATCAAAGGGTCAAGAATAGTTTGTGTTTCCACCAGTCAAAGTGAAAAATCTTAACTCAAGACTATTCAGGAAAGTATTTAAAGGTAAGCTTCAAGGGAATCAAATTTTTTCAAAATAATCTAGCTGTATCTCATCCAGCACTCAAAAAGGTAAAATTCACATTGTACTGTGTCCCAACAAAAACTACCAGGCATGCAGAGAGAGAAACGACTTAAAACCAACCTAGAACTGAAAAAGATGGCAGAATTAGTAGATAAGGATATTAAAAGTTAGTATACAGCAGAGTGCAGTGGCGAATACCTGTAATCCCAGTACTTGGGAGGCTGAGAACTGAGGACCGCAGGTTCAAGGGCAGTCTCAGCAACTAAGCAAGACTCTCAGCAACCTAGCAAAACCATTTTAAAACAAAAATAAAAAGGGCTGGGGGTGTAGCTCAGAGCTAGAATTCTCCTGGGTTCAATTCCCAGTAACACACACCAAAAAAAATTAAAATACCTGAATTATATATGTTCAAAAAGATAAAGGGAAAATGTTAAATAAAGGCCTAGAAGACATAGAAAAAAATTTTAACTTCTAGTGAAAAATCCAGTAGATACTTCAATGATAAATATTAGTATAACTGAAGGCATAGCAATACAAACTAGCCCAAAATGTAAAGAAGGACACAGTAAGCTACCAAACAATCAAGCATCCTAAAATACAGGTAACTGCTCAGAAGAGTACAGTTGTACTTAAAGTTTATACTCAGAAAGGCAAGAAAAGTTATTTGAAAAAAAAAAAAAAAAAACAGTGGCCTAACCCATTAACCTACAGATCTAAGACACTCAACAAAACCTAAGGACCAAAAAATAGAGAAGAAAAATAAACTCTACGATAGGTACATCACAATCACACTGATTAAAGCCAGTGATAAGAGGAAATTCTTAAAGCAGCCACAGAAAATGGCTTGAAAGGAATGATTACAGACTTATCATAAACAAAAAAGACAGCAGAGGAATATCTTTAAAGTACTGAAAAATATAAACTGTCAATCCAGAATTCTATTGCCCAGGAAAAATATCTTTCAAGCTGGGCATGGTGGCACACACCTATAATCCCAGTATTGGGGAGGCTGAGACAGGAAGACTGACATTCAAGGCCACCTCAGCGACTTAGCAAGATTCTCATCAACCTAGCAAGGTTCTCATCAACCTTGTAAGAAGCTGTTCCAAAACAAAAAAAAATAAAAAGGGCCAAGGGGTATAACTCAGAGGTAGAATGCCCTTGGGTTCAAGCTCCCAACACCTCCCCTTTCCTACAACTTCCATTCCCAAAATAATGAACACTGGAAAAACTAAGTATATAAAAACAATGTTTCTTCTTACTTGACTATTTAAAGGAAAAATAACAGCATATTTTGAGACTTAGACATGACTGCAATTTTACAAGTCATAAATAAATTAAGAGTTAAAGGATTCAAAGTCAATCACACTTTTATATACCAGTAATTGACTGCTAGAATTTGAAAGTTAAAAACATAAACTGCCATTTACATTTGCACTAAAAAAAGGAAGGAAAGAGTATATGAGAAGTTTAAGAGGGCACCAGTCCTAGTATCTGTTACAAATGAAAGTAGCTCAGCAAGACAATTTTTTAAAATTTACTTCTGCAGATAGGTGTACAACTGACAAGAAGTCTGGTAAGCAAGCACACCAAATGAGGAAGTTGCTTGGGTTTTATCCTTAGTGAGGTCTTGCCCTGACTGGTCTTGCCAGACAGGTGGGGGTTTTGAGGTTTGGCAAAGAAACCCTTAGGATTCTGGGAAACAGTTACATGAACTAAAATGATGGTCTTAACTAAAATGGCTGCTGTCTGGCCAACCTGTTTGACAGAAAGATTTTATACTTCTTACAGTATCTGATGAAAGAAATTAAAGAATATATGGAGAGATATTCCATATTCATGGATAGGAAGACTCAGGCTCAATTACTATCAAGATGTCAATTCTTCCCAACTTAAGATCCAATGCAAACCCAATCAAATCAAAATCCCATTTAAATTAAAAATTTCTGCCCTGCACTGTCAAGGGAATGAGAAATCAGACGGGGAGAAAATATTCGCAAAAGAACACATCTAGCTGGGGACTGGGCTGTGACAGTTTAACCCCCAGCACCAAAAAAATAAAAAAAAGATATTATCTGACAAAGGACTGTTATTCAAAATATACAGAAATCTCTTAAAACTCAACAAGAAAAGAATAACAAAAAAAGAATTAAAAATATGGGCAAAACATCTGAACAGATTTGTTTTTGCGGCACTGGGATTGAACTCAGGGGCATTCTACCTCCAAGTTATAACCCCAGCCCTATTTTTAATTCTTTATTTTGAAACAGGATCTCACTAAGTTGTGGAGTGCCTCACTAGGTAGCTGAGGCTGGCTGCAAACCCGGATCCTCCGGTCTCAGTCTCCCAAATGCTGGGATTATAAGCGTGTGCCACCACGCCTGGGTCTGAACAGATTCTTCATCAAAGAATGGCAAATAAGTATATGAAAAGATGTTCAACATCATAGGTCATTAGGAAACTGCAAATTAAAACAAGGAGATACAACTATATACTTATCAAGGTAGCAAAATTCCAAAGTACCTACACCAACAAACTGTGCAGCAACTTTGTTGGTAAGAATGCAAAATGGGACAGTCACTTCAGAAGATAGTTCAACAGTTTCTGATAAAATAAAACATACTCAGCTAGGGCATGGTGGCACATGCTTATAATCCCAGCATTTGGGAGGCTGAGACCAACCAGAGGATCCGGGTTAAAGATCAGTCTCAGCAACCTAGTGAGGCACTCCGCAACTTAGTGAGACCCTGTTTCAAAATAAAGAATGAAAAAATAGGGCTGGGGGTGTAGCTCAAAGGTGGAATGCCCCTGAGTTCAATCCCCAGTGCCGCAACAACAACGACAACAAAATTAAACATACTCTTAGCATAGTGTCCAGCAATCATGCCTCCTTGGAGCTGAAAACATATACCCACACAAAAACCTACACACAGATGTTATAGTAACTTTACTCAAAATTGCTAAAACATGGAAGGAGCCAAGATATTCTTCAGTAGATGAATAGTCAATCAATTGTGGTAAATCCAGACAATAGGGTAAAGAAACTAGCTAGTGAGCCATGAAAAGATGGAAGAAACTTAAATGCCTATTAAGTGAAACAAGCCAATCTGAAAGGGCTACATACTGTACAATTCCAATTATATCACATTCTAGAAAAGATAAAAGTATGGTAACAGTGAAAACTGCAATGGCTTTTAGGGACTGGATGATAGGAGAAATGAACAGGCAGAATAGACGATTTTTAGGACACAGAAACTACTCTGTGTACTATAATGGTATATTCATGCTATTACCGATTTGCTAAAACTCATAGAATGCAAAACAGTGAACCCTAATGTAATCTATGGATGAGGATGATGTGTCAATGTAGGTTCATCAGTTGTAACAAATGTATCACTGGTGCAGGATGTTGATAGTAGGAGAGGCCTGTTGGGGGGTAAGGGTCAGAGGTATGTGGAACTCTATACTTTCCACTCAATTTTACTGTAAAAGTAAAGCTGCTCCAAAAAATAAAAATCTACTTTAAAAGCAAAACAAAAACAGGCCAGTGGTTACCTGGAACTGGGGGTGGAATGAGTGTTTGACAACGAAAGGAATCAGGGACGTTCTGAGGGATAATGACATTGCTCTATATTTTAACTGTGGTAGTAAAGAGCTATGTGTTTGTAAAAGAATTATGAATCAATAAGATAATATATATAAAATAATATGTAAATTATACTTTAGGTTTTTTTAAAGGAGAAAAAATATGCCTATTAAGAAAACCAAGGAGATTAGAATACTAAAAATGATACTTCAAGGAAATTTTTTCTGCATTAAATAAAATAAAAATAAATAGACCTCAAAGAAAGAAAGATAAACAAACTGGGCATGGTGATGTATACCTGTAATCCCAGTACTTGGGAGGCTGAGACAGGAGGATTGCAGGTTCAAGGACAGCCCAGCAATGTAGCGAGACTCTCAGCAAGTTAGTGAGACCCTTCAGGATCTCAAATAAAAAATGAAAAGGGCTGGGAGTGTAGCTTAGAGGTAGGATGCCCTTGCATTCAAGTCCCAAGACTCCCTCATCTATCTACAGGCACGCATGTGCATGCGCACACACACACTATACACCTGAGAATATAATGTAGAAAACCAACCATCAGATATATTCTAATACACTTATGGATTTAAGATAAAAATTTAGATCCTCTGCATTTAGGCAAAAAGAGCAAATAACAAACAAGAAAGAAAACTACGATGTCCTAAGACCTACAGTAAAGCATTATGCCATATTAAAAAGACAAAAAAAAAGGAGTAATATATATTTAAGATACTAAGGAGAGAATGTATGAGCCAAAGATTTTACATCCAGCAAAACTGACCTTCAAATATAAAGGGCACAAACTAAGCTTCCAGACAACCAAAATGATTCGAGATGTATGAACTGATAGGGCAATTCAATATATAGTAATATTATAAGTCTAAATAGGGATTTATGCAGGTTAAATGAGAAAGATATATACTATATTCTGACAATGTAGACACAGTACAACTATTTAAAGTGAGAGGTACACATACAAGTAAAAATGCAATCAAAGTTTTATCTGCTGTCAGTAATCATAACTGGTGGCGGTTATTGTTAGAGTCTCAAACTAAAGTGGCCCCATCTTGTGAAGACGTGTCATTCTGCAGGCCTCGTTGCTGACCAGAAAAATTCCAAGTCTTATTCAAATATACTCATCCCCCTGCTTACCTAAATGTCTCCCATTTTCTTGTCTAAGACGTGCCTGACAAGCCCCTTGCTTATCATGTCCCTCTGCTTACAGAAAATTCCCGATTGGATTGCTTAACCAGCTCTAACAACTCAACTAACTCCCCTTAACAGCCCCCATAGCAATGACTAACTACAAACTGCAAAACAAAATACTAGCAAACAATCCATGTAATTCACCACATAAACAGAATCAAAGACAAAAATCACAAGATCATCTCAATTGATGCTGAAAAAGCATTTGACAAGATCCAACATCCATTCATGCTAAAAGCACTGCAGAGAATCAGAACAGAAGGAACATACCTCAAAATCATAGAGGCAATATACAATAGGCCTACAGCCAGTATCATATTAAATGGAGAGAAACTGCAAGAGTTCCCACTAAAAACAGGAACAAGACAAGGATGTCCACTATCACCTCTTCTGTTCAACATAGTACTTGAGACTCTAGCCAGAGGAATAAGGCAAGAGAAGGAAATCAAAGGGGTAAAAATAGGGAAAGAAGAACTAAAACTATCCCTTTTTGCAGATGACATAATACTATACTTAGAAGACCCAACAAAGTCAGCCAAAAAACTTATAGAACTGATCAACAAATTCAGCAAAGTGTCTGGATACAAAACCAATCTTCAAAAATCAGAAGCTTTCCTGTATGCCAACCATAAAACCACTGAAAAACAAATCCAGAAAACGATTCCACTCACAATAGCACCCCCAAAAATAAAATACTTAGGGATAAACCTAACCAAAAAGGTAAAAGACCTCTATAAGGAAAACTACAAAAAGCTGAAAAAAGAAATTGACGAAGACCTTATAAGATGGAAAAATCTACCATGCTCCTGGATAGGCAGAATAAATATCACCAAAATGGCCATCCTCCCAAAAGTAATCTACAGATTCAATGCAATACCCATGAAATTACCAAGGGTACTCCTCACAGACATAAAAATATCAGTCCTTAAATTAATATGTAACAACAAAAAGCCCAAGATAGCCAAAGTAGTTCTTAGTAACAAGAACCATGCAGGAGGTATCACTTCAAACTCTACTACAAAGCCACAGTAATAAAAACAGCATGGTACTGGCACAAAAACAGACACACAGACCAATGGAGCAGAATAGAAGATTCAGAAACAGACCCACATGCTTACAGTCAACTGATGTTTGACAAAGGAGTTAGAAACATACACTGGAAAAAAGATAGCCTCTTTAACAAATGGTGTTGGCAAAACTGGTTAACCATATGCAGGAAAATGGAAATAAAACCCCACTTTCTCACCCTGCACAAGAGTCAACTCCAGATGGATCAAAGACCTGGAAGTCAGGCCAGAGACCT
>PVLC010036346.1:0-15571 GCA_004027655.1 Graphiurus murinus
AATCTCCAGTATCTTTCCTGAAGGATGTACTCTTACAGTTTATTCTTCATATTGTGACTTGTATTTGTCCAGTATAGAATCAGATGTGTAAGAAAAGTCCAGGGTTAGAAATTACAGAGAAACAGAATATAGCTCCATGGAAGGAAGCAATTTCAGGCATTCAGTATAGGCGGCCTGGGGAGGTTGTGAGCAAGTTGGAAAAATGAAGTAAACTTCCAGTACCTCCGTTTTCTCATGGATAAATAATAGCACTTTCATCTTAGGTCATATGAATTTGAGGATCAGTAGGGAATGTAAAGCTGCAATCTGCATTATCATTTCCTTATTTCAGGACCATGAACCGTGAGTTACTCACTCTTTAGAATTTCAGTATCATCATTATGTGATCTATACTAAGATGATTGCATTTTTGAACCTGCATGAGGCCCACCATGGAATCTCTCCACATTCCTGGGAATCTCAGCATCAAGTCTCCCATGAGTTTTGTCATCGGGTATAAATCATTTTCTGTGAAGAGAAGCACAGTCACCCTGAGGTGCTCCTGCTTTTCTACTGAAGCTGCCTGCAGGTTGACACAGGAAGGGTCAGGGGAGAGAGAATATACAGTCACATACTTTTTGTTAAAGTGCCTCGTGAAAAGATATTTTAGCAAAGCCATACCTTTTGGAGTCAGCTGTGTGTGAGTTATAAATCTTGCATAGTGTCTCCATATAACTTAGTGGTATCATCAAACTCAAATCAGTATCTATGAGCTTTGGCTTTCCCACTGGCTAAATGGAGGTGGTACTGGCTTACAAGCTTGTTATAAAGACTGATAGTCAGATATTTGATACATGCAGTTTTCTTAATAAATTTCAAAGGATCGCTGTAAGAATATATTATCTTTATATTTATTACAACTAATAGTTATTAAAAGGAAGATATAATTAAGCTAGTATAATAAAATACTGTGACAGTTTTAAAACTTGATGTTATAAACTTTGAGAATATGTAGTGTGGATATGACATTTGAGCTCGAACTGAATTTTATTTTCATGGTTCACAGGAGTTTAAACCTGTTAACTATGTTGTTGGTGCTTTGATTTTCAAAATTTGGGGTTATACCACTATTTTTATCATTAACAAACCCTCAAATGTAATCTAATTGTTTCAGTACATTAAAGGATTATAAATTTAGTCATTTTGATGTTTCATATTTCCCTTTAAAGTATAACATATGGACTTTGAAAACTCATATTGCTTATTAAATTAATAATTTTAAAAGAAGCCCCAGTTCTATCATGAAATCATGTTATGGTAGTTAAAATAAATCATTCTGCTTGAATTGCCAATAAGGATCTTTAAGTGACTCATGCACATTTTAAATTATCTTTTCAATTATCATATTTGGTGAGAATTCGATTAACTTTCATTGTCCAAACATACTAGGGTGAACTCAGACAAATCTATTTTCTTGCCTTCTTTGCTGCCTGTCATTCCTTATAGACTGAATGAATGTACATACACGGAGTCTCTGAAATACAAAAGATACATGCTTAATAGCATCAAAGAAGTTGAAGCTGAGGAGCTCACGGGATCCTGGCCTGGACTTTGAAACAGGACCACAGGTGACAGGCCTCTAGTCACGTCATTTCCCACAGAAAAGGGCCAACTAACTGAACAGTGAGGGTAGCATGTTACAGAAACAGCAGCCAAATGAGAGTCTGCGTCTAGCAACTTGGAGTGGAAATGGGACGTGTCCTGTATTTTCTCATGATATCACAAGTTTTTTTCGCATGCCTAAGTCATTCTACTAAATATGCATAAGAATCAGCTCTACGCTGTTGTCCCACTCTCTCCAAGCATTGCTTAAAATCCTCATTTCCCAGCTTAGCAGTCCAGGGCCTTTCAGTGGAGGCTCAAATTCCGTTAATACAGTACAGCACAAAAGAAAACACACATGGTGGGGAGCTGTTTTTAAATACTTCAGACCTTGGTAAGGAGGAATGGGAGGTGGCATGGGTCAACAGTTGATGAGCCCTCCTACATTCTTTCTCACCTCTTTCTTTCTTTCTTTCCTTCCTTCCTTCCTTCCTTCCTTCCTTCCTTCCTTCCTTCTTTTTTTTCTTTCTTCCTTTCTCCTCTTTTGCCACAGTGTTTACAGTGAAAACAATTTTTTTTCTCTGTTACGGTTTGAATGTAGAGTGCCCCATTAGAGCTCCTGTATTTCAGAGGTGAATTGAATCATGAGAGTTCGGACCTCATCAGTGGGCAAATCCACTGAAGGATTAATGGATTTACTGGGTGGTAAGGTAGGCTGGGGGTGTGGCCTTGGGGATCGAATCTGTCCCTCCCCCCTGTCCTTGCTCTCTCTGCTTCGCCCCACTATACTCTGAGGTCTATAGAGGTGACCCTCCCTCATGTGAACTGAAACTTCTAAAACTGCCAGAACTGTGGGCAAATAAATCTTCCTTTCTCTAAGTTATGGTTCTCAGGTGTTTTGAGTCACTGCTTACTGAAACATCATCCTCATTTTGTTTGCGACTTATTTCAATCTTTTTATTCCTACTCCCAAACTCACTTCTGCCCAAGAACTGGAAAGGCCACTTGTAGACAGCTGACTGTTTTTTGTTTTTGTTTGGTCAAGAGCTTCTCCTTAGTCTCTGGTAGAGAATCATTATTACCGAACATTTACAATCCCTCTAGCTTTTCATGTATTCCTTCACTTTCAAATCCCTAAATTAATACATCCCGATGAAAATGTGAGGAAATATGCTATGATCGACAAGCATATTTCCCTATCCTTTCTGTTGGGGGCAATACGATTCGGAACTAAGGTGGGAAGAAACAAGGTGTGACTGAGCTGTACTCCTCGGGGGTGGCTGGGAACACTGGGTGGACTTTCAGTGTTTCCCTGTTTCATCTGTCATGTACCAAGCTCTAGTACCGTCATCCTGAGAGTCCCTCTGTCTCCTGCCATTCCCACGTGAGAAGCTCGTCTTCCTTTTGCCTGCAGGAAGATGACCCCTTCCCATGCCGCTTAGTTTCCAGATTTTTGCAAGGTGACCTTAAAGAATTTTTCATCATTGCTAATTCCACTCCACATGTGCTCCCTGATCTCTTTCTTTTCTGCATTTATTGCAATATATCTTCCTTTTTTTTTTTTTGTCTCCTTTTGTACATCCATCCTTCCCTCCCTCTTTCCCTCCTTTCCTTTTCCTCCCTTCCCCCCCTCTCTTCTTTCCTTTCCTTTTCCTTCCTTCCTCCCTCTGTCCCTCCCTCCCTCTTTCCTCTCACAAGGTCTTGCTAAGTTACTGTGTGCATGGCCTTTTATCTACTATTATCCCCACTCAAAGCACTGTGTTATTGTCTCTTGCCCTCTGCTGTGGGCCCCGCACCAAAAAAAATTCTAATGACCAAGAATCTACCAAAAGTTACCCTACACTCTTCTTTATCCCTCACCTTGTTTTCCTGTCTATTGGCAATAAAAATTGCCCCCAAGATTATTATATTTTTCCTTTTATTAGAATACTTATTTTTATGAATTGCTCTGGACAGTTTTATTAGATGCCTGTGGCTCTGTAAGAAATCATTCCAGGCTAAGTGTCTTAAAATACACACTTTGCCAGCTACTCTTCGGATAGAGGACTAATATCTAGAATATACAGAGAACTCAAGAAAATCACAGCTAAGAAAACAAATAACCCAATCAAAAATGGGCAAAGTATCTAAATAGACACCTCACAAAAGAAGAAATACAAATGGCCAATAAATGTATGAGGAAATGTTCTACATCATTAGCAATCAGAGAGATGCAAATCAAAACTACCTTGAGATTTCACCTAACTCCAATCAGAATGGAAACCATCAAAAACACGAACAACAACAAATGCTGGCAAGAGTGTGGAGAAGTGGGAACCCTAATACATTGTTGGTTGGGACTGCAAATTAGTGCAACCACTTTGGAAAACAGTATGGAGGATCCTCAGACGAATGGGAATGAACCTACCATATGATCCAGCAATACCACTTCTGGGTATCTACCCAAAAGAATGGAAACCAAACTACCAGACCGATGCATGTGTATCTATATTTATAGCTGCACAATTCACAATTGCCAAACTATGGAAGCAGCCAAGATGTCCATCGACAGATGAATGGATTACAAAACTATGGGATATGTACACAATGGAATTTTACTCAGCCATAAAGAAGAACAAAATCATATTATTTGCAGGGAAATGGATGCAACTGGAAAACATTACGTTAAGTGAGATTAGTCAGTCACAAACAGTAAAAAAGCATAAGTTCTCCCTAATATGCAGATGCTAGGGAGAAGATGGGGCATAAGAGGGACTCCAGATGAAAAAGGAGAAACCCTAGGTAAGCAAAGAACTTGACTTAACTGAAGGTGATGGACGAGGGGAGGGGGCACCCTAATGCACACGATGTACTTTAACAAATATATCAGGGTCAATCACTAAACTGAACTTGAGAGGGAGGGAGGGCAAGGGAGTGGGGTGGGAATTGGGGAAGGGGTTAAATGAGAAATGTGTGTATATATGCCTTTATCAGCCTGTACCTAACAAAGATGTATGATTACAATGCACTAATTAATAAAAAATAAATAAAAAATACACACTTATCAGCCAGGCATGGTGGAGCATGCTTGTAATCTCAGTACTTGGGAGGCTGAGACCAGAGGATCTGGGTTTGTAGCCAGCCTCAGCTACTTAATGATACCATCTACAACTTAGTAAGACCCTGTCTCAAAATTAAGAAAAAAAAATAGAGCTGAGGGTGTAGCTCAGAGGTAGAATGCCCTTGGGTTCAATCCCCAGTACCACAACACACACACACACCACACACACACACACACACACACACACACACACACACACACCCTCCTTCTCTCTCTTCCTCTCTCTCCCCCTCCCTCCCCCTCCCTCCCTCTCCCTCTCTCACCACTCTCACCACTCTCACCATCTCATGGCCCGGCCCAGCTGGACCCTCTGCTGGGCCTCTAAAGAGGCTATGGACATGCAGGTATGAGCTCATGCCGGGGCTTCTATGGAGAAAAGTCCACTTCCAAGATGACCATGTCTTTGTGGCCCAGGACCGTGGGCCCAGCCTCTTGCTGGGTTCAGGCCACTCTCTGCTCCCAGGAAGCTGCCCTGTTCCCAACAGCATGGTGGCTGGTGATTAAAAACCCAGGTTGGAGCAGAGGGACTCTGCAGGGAGTCATCTCAGTAGACCAGTGTCGGAGCTGACTCCTGCTGCTTTGGTCACGTTCTGTGGGCTAGGAGCAAGTCACAGGTCCTGCTCACACTCGAGGGGAAGGAACAAAAGCATAAGAACTCCAGGAGGTGGGGGTTGCCAGGGAGGGGCACCCCACAGTGTGTCCCCACCATGTCTTCTCCATGGTGGAGTTCTGGCAATAAAGAATGCACACATTCTCTGATTTATGATCCTTCAACTTGCAGTTTTTCGATGTAGTAAGAACTCTAGCATTCAATGGAAGCCTTGAATTTTGTCATCTGGTCTTTTCCTGGATTAGTAGTGTGCAGCCCAATGCTCCAGCTGCAGATGACGTGGTGGGAGGAGAGATGAGCGACACTCCCCATCATGACCTGCTGCTGAGCCGAGGCTGCGTGAGACAGGTGTATTCCAAGCATGTTTAGCTTACGTGTTTGCAGCTGATGGTGAGTTCTTTTGTGTGTATGCACGTGTGTGTGTGTGTGTGTGTGTGTATGCATGTGGAACTGAGGATTGAACCCAGGGATATTCTACCTCTGAGCTACACTCCCAGCCTCCCTTCCTCCCTTCTTTCTTTTCCCTCCCTCCCTTCCCTCCCCTCCCCTCCTTTTCCTTTCCCTCTCTCCCTCCCTCCCTTCCTTCCTTCCTTTCCTCTCTCCTTCCCTCATTCCCTCCTTTTTTCCTTTCTTTTATCTTTCTTCCTTTCTTTCTGTTTCACTAAGTTACTGTGTCTGGCCTCAAACCTGTAACATTCCTGTCTCAGCCTCCCAAATCCTGGGCCTATAGGTGTGTGCCATTGCACCTGGCTGGATGATGAGTTCTTGATGTAACCTTGACATTCATGAACAACTATTTATATATTTCTTTTTTCCCATTCTAGTGCGTACACCCCCCCACCACCACCACACACGACTTCTGTTGACCATTTGAATTCCACATCCACAGAATTAATTCAAAATTATTTTATTAACCTAAACCTTGTTTTAATATAATTTTCCTTATCAAATAGCCTTAACTGCTAATTAGTTGTTAAAGAACCCTTTAGAATTAAGGACTTAATTATAATTCATAGTATTTTAACTCTTACTATGAAATATTCTGGAGAGATGTGTAGTTGATATATTACATTTCTAGTGTGCAAGACTGCCCTCTAAAATTTTGCATACATTTTAATTCTTATTTTGATAGTGATATATAATTAGAAAATTAGCTCAGTTCATCAAAATATTTACACACTTGCTCTATTACCCATCTGATCTTTGATTCATGCTATGGATTACAGTCTTATTTTACTATTATATTTTAGGGAAGGAATCCTTTCAATATTGATTCTCAGTTACTTTTTATGTATTTAGATATTTATTAGAAAGCTAAAAGACAAAAGTTCTATTGAAAATAAGAATTAGAAGACACTCTTTGTGTGATCAAGTTGGAAAATTAAACAGAACCCTTCTGGAATGAAAAAGATCTTGAAATTAAAGTATAGGCACATTATATATAAAATTAGAATATTAAACACCCTGTCTAGGGTTTCCTTAAAGATAAAATACATTGAAACAATGAATAGATCTACATAGCAAAATACAATCACCTTTACCTAATTTTGCTGTGTATAATTCTGTAAATTTTGCTCTGCATATTCATGCCAATTTTCTAATTAAACTGAGAAATTGGTTATTTTGATAATCAGGAGTGATTGTAATCAGCAAAATTAAAATAAGTATATCTGCACAAAACACTGGATGCCTCTCTCCCTTTGTCTGCCCTCCCATCTGTCTGTCTGTCTGTCACACACACACACACACACACACACACACACACACACGTGTGTGTTTGGGCTTCTGTGCCTAGAGGGCTTGGTCTCTGAAGCTTCCACTCCCGTCTTGTCCTGGCCATTCCTGCAGATACGCATCCAGCTCTTCTATCTGAGTGGTTCTGTCTGCAGATCTAATGCGTGACTCTGCTGTGGGGCCATTTTGCATTTCCTCTGCCTTTCTTCCATTGCTTTCCTGATGTCTTCTCATTCTGTGTGTTCAGTAGGGAAGCTGGCTGGCTGTTTTCTTTTTCTCACTCTTTTCTTCTTAATCTCCTAGCCAGTCTCCTATCTTGACAGTCAGCTGTAGTCTAGACTGTGGCTTCCAGTGCACTGAGAGCTTTGAAGATGCTAAGTCATTTTGATCCAATAAAAATAAAAACCATTATCTTTATCTTGGTTTGGGATTATCTGTATTTTATTGCATATATAAATTATTTTTCATAAGCCTGGCTGGGTGATAATAATCTAGAAATGTGCTTTGAAGGTGTGAAAATGTAAGATTGTAGTCTAGAACAAAAATAAAACTTCTCACAAGTTCAGATGCAACTGGATTAGTAAATTAAGCTTAAAGAAGACATTTAAATATAGTTAGATATTTGATTGATTTCCAGAAGGCAAAATCTTCCTAACTAAAATACTCCAAATTCTATTTATTCATTTTAATACAATTTATATATTTTATTTAAAGTTCACATTAATAATTTACTTCTAGTTCTCTTTTGGGTAGTAGACATCAGTGTGAACAAATGTCAATGCTCCCGCTTTTCTGTTAATAATAAAGTAGTACTTGTAATATACAGTGCTTCTGAAAAAGCGTAAAACTTTTCTAGGAATTCTTTTCTTTTTTAACTGTTTAACAGATAATGTCATAGCTCTGTAGGATACCTCCTGAAAAGGTATGAAATTTGGGGGGAATAGTTAAGGTATGTTAGTTTTTTAAATCCAAGAGATCAAACTTCCAATCACTATTATACTATGATATAACTAAGCATTTTAATATGCTCTGCCTCAGCATTCTGCCTTCTTTGTAAAAGTATAGCTCTTACTGTGGTTGTAGAACTTGTTTAGTTTTAACATGGCAACATGTTATAAATTATTATTGCTAGCCAGGCGTGGTGGCTCAGGCTTGTAATCTCAGTACTTGGGAAGCTGAGACTGGAGGATCTGGGTTCGCAGCCAGCCTCAGCTACTTAGTGAGGCTCTCCGCAACTTAGTGAGACCCTGTTTCAAAATAAATAATAATAATAATAATAATAATAATAATAATAATAATAATAATAAAAAAACAGGGCTAGAGGTGTAGCTCAGAGGTTCAATGCCCCTGGATTTCATCTTCAGTACCACACACAAAAAAATTATTATTGATGTAAGCTTTCTAATTTTCCCCTTTGCATGTCATAGGACATTCTTCAGTGTTTCCATCTGGACCTACAAAGCATTGTCGTTGTGTTTCTGTGTGTCTTCGTATGACCACTGAACCGAAAAGGTGCTTGTGTAACCTAAATACCTATGAGGCTCGTGAAAGTGTCTCAATCAGGTTTTGATTATTTTTTACAGAAAGGATTATCTCGTAAGTGGTCTGCCAATGCTTTTTCCTCTTATGATGTAAATAATGGAAACATCTAAAAACTGGGTGGTCTGAATAGTCTAGATAAAGTAGGAGTGTGTGTGTGTGTGTGTGTGTGTGTGTGTGTGTGTGTGTGTGTGTGAGAGAGGGGGGGGGTGAAGAGATTTATAATAGAAATAATCATTCTCTAACATAAACCGTTTGGTCCTTTGGGAATCTGCCTGCTGTTTATATGTAAGGATTTATTTTATCTGCAGGCCAGAGGGATGGAGTGTGTACTTCTTTGGCAATTCCTGTCACTTGCCTAGCCACTCTCATTTCTAACTAAACAAATCCCTTGTGGTTTGCTGCAAGGTGACTTTTGCCATCCACACTGATAATTGGTGATATATTTGATGAAGAGAAATAGGCTAGGAAAAGAACTGGAATGATTAACATTGTCAAATTTCTAAGCTTTTAGGAAATAGTATTCTACAGGGGACAAGACCTTGGTTCAGAGGTTGACCAGGTGCCAACACAGGAAGTTCCCCTGTCACCACAAAAGCTTTTAGTGTCTCTAAGTTGATTGAAAGGCATTGTCTCCAATGAGAACATTCTGGAATCTCCCTGAAGCCTGACCCATTTAACGCTTGCCTTGGACTATTTTGACCTTCTTTCAACATTTAATAATGAATTTTTAAACAAGCACCATCATGAATCAAGTGTAAATGTTCAATACATTTAAGATAATTCAGACTTGGGCACCAGTACAAGATTTACCTTTAGTACCTACTTTTTTTTTTTTTGTGGTACTGGGGATTGAACTCAGGGGCATTCTACCTTCAAGCTATACCCCTAGCCCTATTTTTTATTCTTTATTTTGAAACTGGGTCTCACTAAGTTGCGGAGTGCCTCACTAGGTAGCTGAGGCTGGCGGCGAACCCGGATCCTCCGATCTCAGCCTCCCGAATGCTGGGATTACAAGCGTGCGCCACCACGCCCAGCTTAGTACCTATTTTTTAAATAATGATATCCATCATGCATCTTTTATATTTCCTTGATTGTTTCATGAAACAGAAATGCCCTCAGCACTTTGGAGACTAATAGAAGCATTTGGTGTTCATTAATGTACCCAAGATAGGTGTACACAGTATTGTATTTGAAAAAAAAAATGATTAAGACACAGACTGGAAATGGGTTAATTAAAATAAAGTATTTATGTTGTAAAGGTGGTAGACATTGCTGGTGTTGCCCTTGCAGGTGGGTTCTTCCCTGGGAAGGTCTGACATTGATGAGTTTTTTTAGCAGCTTCTGTGGCGTGGCCAGGAGTCCTCTGTGAAGAAGTGGGCTCCTTGGGTTTGTTGCATGCGGAGGCCTCTGGTAAATATTGAAATTAGAGTTGGTAGTTTCCTGGGGGACGCATTCCTCTTTCTCCCTCAGTGTGTCACATGGTGCATATATTTTTTCAGGAGCTTCTCGGGCGACAACAGTTAATAAATGCTCACTGGGGCATACTTCTGAGGAAAGAGAAAAAAATATGTGTGTATATATCATAAATACAAACATATATATACATATGCCTTGCAAATATTTCTCTCTGTGGCTTGTATTTCTTCCTTTGTTAGTTTTTTTTTTTTAATGTACAAGTTTTAAATCTCGATGAATTCCATTTTGTTTCTGTGTTTTCTTTTGTGGTGTGTACTTTTAGTATCCAAGAAACAATTACAAAGTCCAAGATCATGAAGACATATTCTTCTAGTAGTGTTAGGTGCTATATTCTTGTTTTTTGTTGTTGTTGTTTACTCTACTTTAATTTTTTATTTTTCCATGTGAAAATATACTAAATTAAAGGGAAAAAACAAAACCCCAAGTAAATATAATGAGAGTAAAAACAACTGCTGTAAAATATATTGCATGTGTGAGACAGTGCTGTGCACAGTTGTGAGGTGATGAAGCATCTGCTGAGTCCTTGCAGGGCTCCCCTGCTCTGTCATTGGCCCCTGGCTGGCGTGAGGCCATCAGAACCTCCTGGTTGCACCTTTGGCTCCTTTAAGCTCACTGGCATCATGGAAGAGAGCACTGTGGTCTTCGAAGCCCAACTCAAGGCAGTGAGTTTTCAAACGTTAGTACTTCCGGGGGCTGGACCCGTCAGCCAGTTCTTTGACATTCCTCCCTTTAGGGCTCAGAGTTGACATTTTCTCTCCACGAACTTATGCAAGGCTTTGTGGTTGGCATGGACTGTACACAGTAGATGCTGGGGCACTCTTGAGATGCAGAAACAGTTGCTTTGTGAGCTCTCAGTTGCTTTGTGAGATGGCCAGCCTGCCTAAAGCCATTCTGTGGACATTTCACCTGTGCAGACTATGTATGTATGTATGTGTGTATGTATGTATGTATATATATATGTATGTGCATATATATAATATGTATATATGTGTGTGTGTGTGTGTGTGTATATATATATATATATATATATGGCGGGTGGGTCACAGAACTCTGGTTCTCCAGGTCTGAACCTTTGAAGCCCAGGCAGTGGACCTGAAGACCCATTCAGAGTGACCCCTGCATCCCCTAGAAGATGATGAAAGGAAGCTGACAGGAAGAGTCTGGTTCTTCCTCATATGAGTGAGCAAAGTACATGCCATTTTAGCCACTGTTTGGGGTAGTGGGCGCCATAGCAATAGAAGCATGCATGACCAGCCAGGCGTGGTGGCTCACGCTTGTAATCCCAGCATTTGGGAGGCTGAGACCGGAGGATCCAGGTTTGCAGCCAGCCTCAGTTACCTAGTGAGGCCCTCCGCAACATAGTGAGACCCTGTTTCAAAATAAAGAATAAAAAATAGGGCTGGAGGTATAGCTTAGAGTTAGAATGCCCCTGAGTTCAATCCCCAGTACCGCAAAAAAAAAAAAAAAAAAAAAAAAAATGTATGACCCATCAAAATTGGAAGCTCTTCCTCCCGCTCTTCTCCCTCAGAGTTCTCCCCCCCACACAGGAAGAGTGTGGGGCGACTGTCCAGTCAGTTACCCTCTTGCCCGCCTGGGTGCACGTCCATTTTCATCTGTGTTTTTGATGTCTCCTTTGGTTCCTGCATTCTCCTGGTTTGGACAAGAAGTCATCTGGTCGTGCTTCTTCACGACAGATGCCTTGCCTGGGCCAGGAAGGGTTTTGACACGAGAAGCATAAACTAACTCGGGCTTCAGAAAGGACAAACAACTTAAAACAAGGGGATATCTCACACGACGAAGGTGTACAGTGAGGCTTCCCAAGGGACTGGCCATAAAATTTGGGAACCAGAAGTTAAGTGGGAAATCTGTGCTTTGCCTTCTTTGTGGGCTGTCTGCCCTCAAGGGAACATTCTCATTTGTTCAGTCTCTCCACTTCCAGTGTACCCTTAGAGATTGGCCTCTCATTTGCCAGCCTGTCCTCTGGAGTGACACTCACATGGCCCTCTGTCCATGGTCAGTGTCCATGATTAAATGACGAGTCTCTGTGTTCCACTCAAAATTCTCACTTGGAAAAATCCATGACATCTAGCTCGGGTGAGGTGTCTCCTTCAGTCCAGCCCGTGGTGTTCAGAGAATGTAGATATGTATGCACTAGGATCCTTTCCTGAACAATTGAGGGTAATTTTTCAGGAAAGCAGTGTGAATAGATATTTACTATAGTTGTTATAAGTAGAGATAAGACTTGGCATTTGCTTTCTGCTCCCAATTTGAAATGTATCCTAAGGTAATTCACATGGTAATAATGCTTTATTCCTGAGGGTTTGCAAAATCTTATGATCACGTGGTCCATCAAGTCCCATGTCAGAAAAACACAAAGACTATGTAAGTACTAAGTCTCCCTGATTGATTAAAACCTGATAAAGTAAGGATATCATTGAATCATTTGAATAAAGGAAATGCATGGTGAAACTGCAGGGTGAATTAAATTTCATAAAAACACTCCAGATAAAACTGAAAGACATATTTCAGAGCAGCAAAGAGAAGTTAAATCGGAAAATTGCATATGCGGTTTTAACTGCAAAAGTTTTGTTTCCAAAGCTGCATGCTCAGTAATCCTCATCTTTTTACGATACTTTCTCACAGACTTTCTATTGCCTCCTGTAAGCATTCTTACTGTTTCCCAAAATTACCAAGTGACAATTATCCACAACACGTATGTAATACTTCAATTTTATCATACTCTTGTATTATTATCACAGTGTTACAGACAAGGAAATGGAAGCCCCAAGATGTTAAAGAGCAGAGTAATTATTTCTATCAGTATCGTGACCTGTTCTTTTTGATTTCTGGCTTATTTTCAGGCAGTTCCCAGCAACATCAATACCAAGATATTTTTTCTCACATTCCTTATTTAAAAATGTATATATTTGTGTGTGTGTGTGTGTGTGTGTGTCCTGTCTCAATGTAAGCAAATAATTGTTTAATAACTTTCAGAAATATTGTATTATAATTTCATTTGATTTTGCTTTCCCAAGATGTAAATACAATTCTAGATTAGTTGTCATGTCAGCTTTGTATGTTATTTGTAAAACAAGTCATATTTTGAAGCTCAGGTAACTTCTAAAACTTGGCATTTTAAGAAAGAGCATTTTAAGTATGTGTCAGATAAATTGGCAAAGGGTCATATATAGAGAGAAAATCATCACTGGAGTATATGTTTATTCCGTGTGCCTTCTGGATTTATTCTTCCTGCATGAAGCTCAGAGGAACTAGCGAGTTAAATTTATGTCATTATAAAACTGTCACTTTGAGTCTGTCCTGGAAAATTTAGAGAGTTGTTGACTTAGGACTGGTTTTAGTAAGCGGGCCATTCCTGATTCTCACTAGAAAATACATACCTCAACAGTGTATATTAGAAACTCTGTAGAACAGGTGAGCTTGATAAGCCTTTTGAAATATCCTTTCATCTTATAAAACCTTGGTATTTTTATGGTTTGAATCTCTCAGGTCCTCCGGAAGCGCGGGTATTGAAAGCATGGTCCACCGTGCAGCAAGGCTCCAAGGAGGGACTTTTCTGACCTTATCAATGGGTTAATGGGTTAATGGGTTAATGGGTTAGTCCATTAATAGCTGAATGGACTCCTGAGAGGTGGGACAATTTCCTCTCCTCTCCCGTCTCTCCCCTCTCCCCTTCCAGGCTGTCAGGAGCCGAGCAGCTTTCCTCACCACGCCCTTCTTCCTTGATACTCTGCCTCTCCTCAGGCCTAGAGCAATAAAAGCAGCTGACCATGGAGTGAAGCTCTGAAACAAGGAGTTAAAGCAGCCTTTCCTCCACTCAGCTGTCCTTGTCTGTATTTCGGTCACAGTGACAGAAAAGCTGACTGACACAGAAAATCGGTGTGAAGGGGGGGTCTTTGCTGGGATAACGCCTGTCACATGGTTCAGAAGCCTTGGGGACTGATTTTCTAGGGGAGCTTTGGAAAAGTTTGGAGATCCAGGCTAGAGAAGTCCTAGGAAAGTATCAGCAGAGCTTAATGGGACACGTGTTAGAAAAAGCTGGGGGAATTATTGATTCAAGTCATTTAAGGAAATAAGTTCAGTCATGATCTAAGCACTAAGATAACTGAACAGAGATTCCGGTGGCCGTAGTTGACAAAATATAGATACTAAAGTTTGATTTCAGTAAAATAATAAAACAAAATAGTAATCATAAGCAGAAATAACAACAAACCTTAGGAAGAAGAGTGAATCTTATTTCCAGCCTTAAGCTCATTACCAAGATGATGTAAAATTAGCTTATACTCCTGAGCCTGGCCTTACATTCCGGTGAATGTTAAGGGCCGCTGTCATGGTGAGGCTGTGCGGGGGGCAGGCCCCTAGTGCTATGAGATCGGAGGTTCACATCAGATAATACAACTTCCAAAGGACTCCCAGTGCTAAGATTCAAGGTAGATAAACTGGTGATATCTCACAACAGAAAACAAAAACTGGTCATCAGGCGGACCATCGGTTTGGCTATTGTTGGTGATGGTGGAAATAGCCTCTTTAGTCTATTAAAGTCCCTTACCATGAAGTTAAGGTGCCTTTTTTTGGTCTACGTTTTACCCTGGTAGCTAACAATTCAGAGCCTGAATGTTTCTCTGTAAGTCAAATCATGCCTCCCACACGACATCTTGATGGAGTTCCGCTGTCACTTGAAGAAGCCACAGATGCTCAGGAAAGGCTGGCTGGGCCCCAGCAGCGGCACGGTGCGGGAAAGCCTGGGCGCCCTTCTCCATGAGACCCCAGATGACTGATTTTCCTTACGTGTTCCCTTTGTGTGTTACTGTCACAGAGTGCTGGGCCCTTTCACCCCACAGACAATTCAAGTCTCCTTGTTATGTGGCTACTGCAAACTCAGACATTGTCGGAGAAAGTACTTTATATTTGGGGAATTCCACACAAACTTAGTAATTGTGAGGCCGTGCGATGTGATCCCTGCTGTGGTTTTGAGATTCCACTCCTTTGATGCTGCCTTTGGTTAAGACCAGGATCCTTGAGGCTGGGCCTCTGCACATGAATTCCGAGTCCACCACGTGCTCCCCAGAAACTCCTCTCCTTACTAGGAAACCCCGTGCAGGTGGAGAGGATCAAATAAGTTTTATAAAGGGACTGGGACAGTGTTAGATCCTAGGTACTTTGAAAAGGGTTCAATAGGTGTTCATTTTATAAAGATGTGTCCCTTCTTTTTCAAAAGTCTTGGTTATAAACTAATTTCTGTGCAAGTGACAGTTTATATTATTAATATGTAGGGATATTACAATGTTCTGTGTAATGCTGATGTGAATTATAGAATGTCATATTCCCATTGGTATATGTGAAGAGTATGCAATTTCGTTATTTTGTCAGTAGTTGGTTTCATCCTATGCTTGGGTTCTCACCCATGGTAAAGAGGGGGTGAAACAGTTAACTTTTCATCTGTGCTTCTCTTAATCGAGTCTGAGAATGTAAGGAGTCTTGTCAGAAATTAGACCTTGCTGGGAAAACAG
>PVLC010036347.1:0-15829 GCA_004027655.1 Graphiurus murinus
CTTAGAATACCCCTGAGTTCAATCCCCAGTACCTAAAAAAAAAAAAAAAAAAAATTCTGAAACTGGATCTCACTAGGTTAATGAGAGTCTCACTACTTTCTGAGGCTGTCCTTGAACCTGTGATCCTCCTATCTCAGCCTCCGAAGTACTGGGATTATAAGCGTGTACCACCATGCCCAGCTTCCATGCCTATCTTCGATAGATAGAAGGTGGCTGGCATCTCATTTTAAAGGTAGGACAGCTGGACCCTACTGTTAACTAATTTTTGTTTGTTTCTTGTTGTTTTTGTGGTGCTGTGGATTGAACCCCAGGGGGAGTCTATCATTCTTCCTCTGAGCTACACTCCCAGCCCATTTTATTTTGTATTTGGAAACGGTCTCATCATGTTGCTGAGAGCCTCATGAAATGGCTGAGGCTGGCTTTGAACCTGGATCCTCCTGTCTCAGCCTCTGAAGCACTGGTAATTAAAGGCATGCACCACCATGCCTGGCATATTACTATTATATAGCATTCCTTTTATAAAAATATGAAATCCAGGGGTATTCTGCCTCTGAGCTATTTTTTTATTCTTTATTTTGAAACAGGTCTCACTAAGTTGCAGAGGTAAGGCTGGCCGCGAACCCAGATCCTCCTTTCTCAGCCTCCCAAGTACTGGGATTACAAGTGTGCACCACCACAGCCGGTTAATATTTGCAAATTATAAAAGCTTCAGAATTTATACCACTTATTTTATTGTCTTACATTTTGGAAATATCCAAAAAAGACAAGTTATGGTTTTCATTGTAGAAATGGTAGCAATGCCCAAGAAATCTGTTACAGTAAAAGGTTCTTGGAGATCACTTAGTCCTACCCACTCATCATATAGATTATCCTTTTGTCTAAGTCATAGTAATCAGTACACTGTGGGGAAGATCAGACATTTTTCTGGTGATCTTTTGGTAAGACAGGGAGTCAGTGAAATTATTTTTTATGAAGTTTTCAAGAAAATCACCTATTTTTGGTAGTTCATACTGATTTTCCTTATGGCAATCCTGCAGATGGAGGTGACACAAGCAGTGAAGAAGATAAAGAGGAATTACGTGAAACTCCTGTAGAGGTAGAACTCATGACTCAGGTTGACCAAGAGGATATTATTGTTCAGAGTGGTGGAGATGAATTACATGAGGAACTAATTCAGGAAGAAAGCTCGGACGATGAAGGAGAATCTGAAGAGGTTATAAAAGATCAGGAGTCTGTTGGTGAAATGAAGGATGAAGGGGAGGAGACATTAGAGTATCCTGATACCACCATTGACTTATCCCACCTTCAATCCCAAAGGTAATTAAAAAGACATAATTTTAAGTTACATTTTGTAAGCTGGGAATGATTATGATCCTGAGAACGATAATACCAACTTCAGTACTTTTACTCTGAGTTTTCCTATTATTCAGTATTCTTTTTACTTTTTCATCATTTAATTAAGTCTCTCTCTTTCTAAAGAAATTCCCAGCACCAAAGAAAATACATTAATATAAAAGTGGCAGCTGGGTGTGGTGGCACAGGCCTGTAATCCCAGTACTTGGGAGGCTGAGACAAGAGGATCACAATCAAAGCCAACCTCAGCAATTTAATGAGGCTCTCAGCAACCTAGTGAGACCCTGTTTCCAAATAAGAAATAAAATCTGGCTGAGGGTATAGCTTGGAGATAGAATGCCTCTAGACTCAATCCCCAGTGCTACACACACATGCACACCCGCACATACACACATAGAAAAAAAAGATATTTTACGCCAGGCATGGTGGCACACACTTGTAATCCCAGTGCTTGGGAGGCAGAATCAGGAGGATCACAGGTTCAAGAATAGCCTCAACAACATAGCAAGACTCTCATCAACCTAGTGAGACCCTGTTTCAAACTAACAAATAGAACAAACCTGGGGGTATGGCTCATGTACAACTTCCTTGGGTTCAATCCTCAGTACCAGAAAAAAAATAAAAGTGGCCAAAGTAGAAAGAAGCAAGCAAGTGGTTCTAAATGCTAATAACACAACAGAAGCAAATCTATCCAAAAATAATGAGGTACTTAGCTGGGTGTGGTAGCACACACTTGTAATCCCACTATGTGGGAGTCTGAAACAGGAGGATCACAGATCTGAAGCCAGCCTCAGCAACTTAGTGACTTGTTTCAAAATATAAAATAGAGCTGATGGTTCAATCAGGCACCTCGGTTCAATCCCCATTACCACAAAAAAAAGAAAAAAATGAGGTGCTTTAATCTTTAGTGACTTATCACCAAGTGAACAGTCCATAGTTAAAAAAGCATTATTAGCCTGGTGTGATGGAGCACACTTGTTAATCTCAGTACTTGGGAGGCTGAGACAGGAGGATCACAGATTCAAAGCCAGGATATGGTACCTCAGCAAGACCTTATCTCAAAATAAAAACTTTTAAAAGGGGTTTGGGGTATAGCTCAGAGGTAGAACACCCCTGGGTTCAATCTCCAGTACCCCCCCCCCACACACCCACACCCACAAATAATAGTGATAATAATGACCTGGGACCAAAATTGAGTCTTAGGGTATGTCCTTGGGCAAATTACTCTCTGTAGGCTTCAGTTTCCTTCTTGGTGAAAGTAGAAAGGGTTTTGGTGAAGATTTTATGCATGTAAAGCATCTAGCAATGCCTGGCACACAGTAAGTTTTCAATATATCACATATTTAAGAATATATATAAAAGTGTGGAGAGTTGAATGATTTGATTGTATTTCTTTTCTAATAGCAAGTTTGAAAATTGGTAGGATTACAGATAATTAAGAGTATGATATGGAAATGTTTTGAGGTTTTGTAAATAAATGTCTTTTACAGGATAGTAGAGTCTTCTCTGTTTTCATAGGTCCCTCCAGAAATTGGCTTCAAAAGAAGAATCTTCTAATTTAGTAAGTTATTTTTGAAGTTTTACAAAAAAAAAAAAAAAAAAATGTTTTTCTAGTCAATAATTTTTAACTTTATATTTTGAAAAATTAATACAGATATTGTGTTTTTGTCTGTTTTGTTTTAATTTAATAGAGTGATGGTAAATTGCAGAGCCGGAGACATTTATCAGCCAAGGAAAGAAGGTAAACATATTTGTGTTATCTTATTAAAAGGGTCCTTTTAAGCTGGGCGTGGTGGCGCATGCTTGTAATGCTGGCATTTAGGAGGCTGAGAGTGGAAGATCCGGGTTTGAGGCCAGCCTCAGCTACCTAGTGAGGCACTCCACAACTTAGCGAGACCGTTTCAAAATAAAGAATAAGAAATAGGGTTGGGGATATAGCTCAGAGGTAGAATGCCCCTGAATTCAATCCCCCAGTACTGGAAAAAAAAAAAAAAAGTCCTTTTATTCTTTATTTTGAAACAGGGTCTAAGTTGCGAAGGGTCTCACTAAGTAGCTGAGGCTGGCCAGGCACCTGCAGTCCTCCTGTCTGAATGTCTCAGCGTCCCAAGCATGCGCCACCAAACCCGACTCTTGTTATTTTATTTTTGTGATACTGGGGATTGAACCCAGGGGCACTCTACCTCTAAGCTACACCCCCAGCCCGATTTTATTTCTTATTTGGAAACAGAGTCTCACTAGGTTGTTGAGATCCTCGCTAAATTTTCTAGGCTGGCTTTGAACTGGCAATCCTCCTGTCTCAGCCTCTCAAATACTGGGATTACAAGCATACACCACCATGCCTGGCTTTCGCTGTCTTTTTTTTTTGGTCCTGGGAATGGAACCCAGGGGCATTCTACACCCCAGCTACACCCCAGCCCAGTTTTGTTTTTTACTTTGAAACAAGGTCTCACTAAGTTGTGGAGATCCTCACTAAGTTCCTGGGGCTCATCACAAACCTGCAATCCTTCTGTCTCAGCCTCCTAAGTACTAGGATTACAAGCGTGTACCACCACACCCAGCCGTCATTTTAATAAGTGAAATGGCTGGGTATTGCTCATGCTTGTAATCCCAGTACTTGGGAGGCTGAGACAGGAGGATCACAGGTTCAAGGACAGACTTGGCAATATAGCATGGCTCTCAGCTACTTAGCGAGATCCCATTTTAGAATAGGAAATAAAAGGAGCCTAGGGGTTTAGCTCAGAGGTAGAACACCCTTGGGTTTGATCCCCGGTACCAAAAACAAAAAGATCAAGTAATAAGACCAATCTTTTATTATATAAACATGTACAATAATTATTGCAGTGTATTAAGTAGATAGGATGGTTCTAGGATAAGATTAATCTAGGGCCCCCTTCTGGGGCCTTCTGGGGCCCTAGATTGCTATAATGTCTTCCCATTTGAAAAAAATAACTTGAAAAATAGCCACAAAGAATTCTCTCAATACATGGCACTATGCTGACACCAAGTATACACAGGTTAAATATCAAGTTCATGTCTTCAAGAAGCTTTGAATTCTGAGCTGTATGTGGTGGATCATGCCTAAAATCCCAGAATTTGGGAGGCTGAAACAGAAGGATCAAAAGTTTGAGACTAAACTGGGCATGGTGGCGCATGCTTGTAATCCCAGTACTTGGGTGGCTGAGACTGGAAGATCCAGGTTTGAAGTTTGAGACCAGCCTTGTCAACCTAGCGAGACACTTGCAAAATAAAAAATAAAATAGGACTGGGGATATAGTTCAGAAGCAGAATGCCCTTGGATTCAATCCCCAGTCCCACATACACATACACACACACACACATATACACACACACACACACACAGACACAAAACCAAAATATTTTGAGTCCTGGATTCAGGAAATAGTCATAAATATGTATATAATGTTATCTGAAAGTGAAATGGTAGAAAGTGAGAGTTTGTGACTAAGTTCAGGGAGAATTACCATCAGAAGTATACCTTGAAGATATATTAGCAATTAAGTACATGGTGATAAGAAGAGATTCCAGCTGGCTGTGGTGGTGTACACAGGAGGATCGCAGGTTCCAGGCCAGCCTGGACAATTTGTCAAGACCCTATTTCAAAAAATAAAAAGGTATGGGGGTGTAGCTTAGAATGTTATTGGATTCAATCCCCCATAAAAAAAAAAAAAAGAGATACTCCAAGGAAATTATTATTAACAAAGGAGAGGAGGTTTGGGGTATAGCTCAGTGGTAGAGTGCTTACCTGGCATGCACAAAGCCCTTGGTTTGACCTCTAGCATTGCAAAAAGAAAAAGAAAAGGGCGATGGGAGGACTTGGAGAAATTACAAATAGACTAAGGTAAAAGAATGAAAGTTCATGTCTGTGAACAGGTACATGGTAAGACTGGAGAAGTGAATTTGACCAAAAGTGGAGAACTTGGCTAAGAATAGGTAAACTCTTAAGGAAGATTACTATAAAAAGTTCAGGTAGACTATGGAGAAAACATTAGAGGAAGTCTGAGTGGGAAATGGTGAGGACCTGGACTAGGATAATGAAATTGGGAATATAACAAAAGAAAAAATATAGCGATGTAATGTCCACTTCCTCAATCTGCTTGTTTTTTTATATCCATTTATTTATTCAACAACCAGTCAACAAATATATTACTGAATGCCTAAGACCAGCAAAGGCCATGTTGATATAATTCCAGCCAGGCGTGGTGGCTCACACCTGTAATCCAGTACTTGGGAGGCTGAGACAGGAGGATTGCAGGTTTGAGGCTAGCCTCAGCAACCTAGGGAGACCCTGTTTCCAAACAAAAAATTAAAAAAAGGGCTGAGAGTATATCTCAGAGGTAGAATACCCCTGGGTTCAATCCCCAGTGACACACACACACACACACACACACACACACACACACACACACACACACTATAATTCCCAGTACCTGGTCAGCAGGGTTTTTAGGTAAATAAATGTGCCTAGTTAAGTAAGCATTGAGCCTGAATGCCAGAAAGAATGATAAGTCCATGAAAGATTGGAAATATTTTCAAGTTGGGCATGGTGGTGCATGCTTCCGAGGCTGAAACCAGAGGGTCCGGGTTTGCAGCCAGCCTCAGCTACTTAGTGAGGCCTTCCGCAACTTAGTGAGACCCTGTTTCAAAATAAACAATAGAAAATTGAACCAGGCATGGTGGCGCACGCTTGTAATCTTAGCATTTGGGAGGCTGAGACAGGAGGATCCGGGTTCGATGCCACCCTCAGCGACCTAGTGAGGCCCTCCGCAACTTAGTGAAACCCTGTTTCAAAATAAAGAATAAAAAATAGGGCTGGGGGGGGATAGCTCGGAGGTAGAATGCCCCTGAGTTCAACCCCGAGTACAGCCAAAAAAAAAAAAAAGAATAGAAAATTGGATTGGGGGTGTAACTCAGAGGTGGAATGTCCTAGGGGTTCAATCTCTTGTACTGGGAAAAAAAAATTTTTTTTTTTTTTTTTTTCAGCTCTATTCTGTGTGATGATTTGAGCCTCTCTGTATATGGTAGCCTGGTGATTATCAGGTTAAGCAGAAACTGTGATCGTTTAGATACTGTATATGTAAAACTTTTTGGTGGAGAGGGACTAGGAACTGTATTCAGGGACATTCTACCTCTGAGCTGTACCCCCAGCCCTATCTTATTTTGAAACCTGGTCTTACTAAGTTGCTGAGGCTGGCCTCAAATCTGTGATCCTCCTGTCTCAACCTCACATGAACTTTGACTACAGGCATGTGCCACCAAACACGGCAATATGATTTTTTTTTTTTTTTAGGGCATTAGGAATTTAAAGTTATAAGAATTCTATTTTTCCACTTTGTGTTTAGGGAGATGAAGAAGAAAAAACTTACAAGTGACTTAGGGGATTTAGAAGCAATAGAGGAAAAGGACAAAGACAAAGAAAGTGCTGCACAAATTGAAACTCATCAGAACACGAGCAAAAATGTTACAGCTATGCAGCCAATGAAACGTGGACAAAAGGTAATAAACAGTCAGATGATCTGTTAAGTGCAGTATGATTCATAAGTAAAATTGTGAGGTTCCTGTTAACTTTTTAGTTTAAGTAAAACAGATATAGGCAAAAAAAAAAAACAAACCCTGAGTGACTTCCTTTCAAAATATACATTATTAAGGGATATAGAAATCACTATTATTTATTCCTTAGATCTATAAGATTATCTCTCATTTTATGTAAAAGAATAAGACATTGTGATTTTTGCTGAAGTCAACCATGTTAGTAAGTCATAGGGCTCTTCTTTCTTTCTTTCTTTCTGTCTGTCTGTCTGTCTCTGTCTCTTCTCTCTCTGTTTTCATGTATGTGGTACTAGGATTGAACCCAGAGCATTCTACCTCAGAGCTATACTCCTATCCCTTTTTATTTTTTATTTTGAAACAACTTCTCACTAGGTTACTGAGACTGTTCTTAAACCTATGATCCTCCTGTCTTAGTCTCCCAAATACTGGGATTACAGGCATGGGCCACAACGCCAGGCTCTTTTTCTGAGGATCAAACCCAAGGCCTTAAGCATGCTAGGCAAGCACTCAACCACTGAGCTGTATACTCCCAAACCTGGCTGATCTTTGAGAATTTAGTACTTTCTTTTTTAATTATCAATGTGATTTTCGTTTTGGTTTTTATATATTTTATTTTTATTTTATTTTATTTTTTTTTTGCGGTACTGGGGATTGAACACAGGGGCATTCTACCTCCGAGCTACACCCTCAGCCCTATTTTTTATTCTTTATTTTGAAACCGGGTCTCACTAAGTTGCGGAGTGCCTCACTAGGTAGCTGAGGTTGGCCGCGAACCCGGATCCTCTGGTCTCAGCCTCCCAAATGCTGGGATTACAAGCGTGCGCCACCACGCCCGGCTTTTTATATATTTTATTAAAGAATAATAAAGAGTAGACTTAGAATATACTTTTTTAAATGTGGTAGCAGTATAAAAAGATTATGGGCTAATATGTTATTGCATCTTTTTAAAAATTAACCTAAGAGCTGGGTGTGGTAGTACATGTTATCCCAGGACTTGGGAGGCTAAGACAAGACTGCAGGTTTGAGGCCAGGCTCAGTAATTTAGTGAGGTCCTCAGCAGCTTAGTAAGACCCTGTTTCAAAATAAAAAATAAAAGCCAGGGCCGGGCGTTGTGGCTCACGCTTGAAATCCCAGCATTTGGGAGGCTGAGACCAGAGGATCCAGGTTCGAGGCCAGCCTCAGCTACTTAGTGAGGCTTTCTGCAACTTACTGAGACCCTGTTTCCAAATAAAGAATAAAAAATAGGGCTGGGGCTGTAGCTTGGAGATAGAATGCCCCCGGGTTCCATCCCCAGTACCGCAATAAATAAATAAATAAATAAATAAATGCCAGGTATGGTGGCACACACTTGTAATCCCAGTACTTGGGAGGCTGACACTGGAGTTTCTGGGTTCCCGGCCAGCCTCAGCTACTTAGTGAGACCCTGTTTCAAAAAATAAAGAATAAAAAATAGGACTGGGAGCATAGCTCGGAGATAGGATGGCCCTGGGTTCAATCCTCAGTACCTAAAAAAAAAGAATGAAATAGGGCTGAGGTATAGCTCGGGGGTAAAATGCTCCTAAGTTCAAGCCCTAGTACCACAAAAAAATGAATACATACATACTTACACACACACACACACACACACACACACACATACATACATAAAAGATTAAAAGGCTCAGAGATATAGTTCAGAGGTAGAATGCCCTTTGCTTCAATCCCCAACACCAAAAAGAGAAAAGAAAAACTTCTAAGTTTTATTTTTTGCCATAATTTTTGCTCTAATTGAAAATTTCTTCATTTTGTAAATTATCTTAGAAATAATTTGTATATACTTTTCCTAAGACATTTAAAATACATCATGTTAATTTATCCTTACTTCTGTATGTATCTTCTCTCTACCAATATGGTAAATCCAGCCAGGGGTCGTGGCACATGCTTGTAATCCTAGCATTTGGGAGGATGACACTGGAGGATCCGGGTTCACGGCCGTCCTCAGCTACCTAGTGAGGCACTCCACAACTTAGTGAAATCCTGTTTCAAAATAAAGAATAAAAAATAGGACTGGGGGTATAGCTCGGAGGTAGAATGCCCCTGAGTTCAGTGCCCAGTACTGCAAAAAAAAAAAAAAAAAGTAAATCCTTGAGTGTGGTAGTGTGGTGTGTAATACTGGGGATTGAACCCAGTGCTTCACACATGCGAGCAATCTACTATTGAACTACATCCTCAGTTCAAGGAGCTTCCCTTTTCCCCCACCCTGGTAAGGAGGTTCGTATCCATGGGTACTCACTCCACCACTGAACTGTATTCCTGGCCCCCACTTTTTTTTTTTTTTTTTTTTTTTTTTTTGGTGCTGAGGATTGAAACCAGAAACATTCTAACTCCAAGCTATACTCTAAGCTCTATTTTATTTTTTTATTTTGAAATAGGGTCTTACTAACTTGGCTGAGGCTGGTCTTGAACCTGCTATCCTCCTGTCTCAGCCTCAAGTTCTGGGATTACAAGTGTGTTTCACCACACCTGGCTTCCCTATCCCTTTTTAATTTTTTATTTTGAGACAGGGCTCTCCTAAATCCCCCAAACTGGCCTCAAACTTGTGATCTTCCTACCTCAGCCTCCAGTAAGTCACTGAGATTACAAGTGTACACCACAGCACCTGATTCAATAAGCATTTTTGACACAGAATTAATGAGGTACCTTTTCTTTATAAATATTTGTTGGTGCCAGGTATAATGCTTGTAATCCCAATACTTGGGAGGCGGAGACCAGAGGATCTGGGTTCACAGCCAGCTTCAGCTACTTAGTGAAGCCCTCTGCAACTTAATGAGACCCTGTTTCAAAATAAAGAATAAAAAATAGGACTAGGGGTGTAGCTCAGAGGTAGAATGCCCCTGGGTTCAATCCCAGTACCAACAACAACAACAAAAAAAGCCAAAAAGAAAAATAGGGCTGGGGGTGTAACTTGGAGGTAGAATACCTGGGTTCAGTACCCCATACCAAATAAATAAATAAATAAATGAATAATTTGTTGACTACTTTTACTACTGAGTTTTTCCAAATCTTCTGATTTTGTAGAGTAAAATGAAAAAAATGAAGGGAAAATACAAAGATCAGGATGAAGAAGATCGTGAACTTATTATGAAATTGCTGGGGGTAAGTAACATCTAAAAACATTTTTTTTGCTTTCTGTTGGGCACCCAGCCCGTGCTTAGCCTGTGATGAACATTCAGAACATCTGTTTAAACATCTTAGCAATACTGATAATACAAGATTAACTTAATTTTCCTCTGAATTAAGTCTGCAGGTTCAAACAAAGAAGAAAAAGCGAAGAAAGGAAAGAAAGGAAAAACAAAAGATGAACCCATGAAGAAACAGCCCCAGAAACCCAGAGGTGGACAAAGGATTTCAGAGAGCATTGTGAAAGAGACTCCAACCCTTGAGGTTTTAACTCATGAGTTCCAAGACATAGCTATAGATGATCTGCATGATGACAAGGTAAGATCACCAGACGTGGGCTTTTGCTTCTTACTGAGGGTGACCAACCAGGACGAGAGGCAGCCCTCTTATTAAATGGAAAGGCACCTTAGAAATAGAATCTCAGAGACTAAAACGACAGCACGTAAGCATAAAAATAGTACTGTTCACAGCTGATTGATTTTATTACAAGTCATTAGAAAATAACCAATTTTATGAAGAGGCTTTATTTGATTCTAATGGTAAAAGAATTTGATTTGTCTTGAAGATGAATGGAAAATTAATTACTTCTCTAAGGTTTTGTCTAGAATGATATTGTACTGTCTTACATGTATTAAAGATGGCTACATAGTTCAAAAGCCAAGTTCTCAGTTGTAAAGGTGGTGAGAAGTTAAAATTTTTCTAGATAAGACAGTTGGCTAATTGCTTTATCAATCACATACAAGAAGCTCACATTTATGTATGTCCCTTTCATGAATATACACATCTACTTGATATTCTGAGCTTTTTTTTTTTTAGATACTGGGGATTGAATCCAGGGTCATTCTACCTCTGAGCTATACTGCCAGCCCTATTTTTTATTCTTTATTTTGAAACAGGGTCTTACTATGTTGTGGAGGGCTTCACTAAGTAGCTGAGGCTGGCCACAAATCTGTGCTCCTCCTGTCTCAGCCTCCCAAGTACTGGGATTACAAGCGTGCGCCACCATGCCTGGCTCTATTCTGAGCAGTTTTAAGTAAGTTTTTATAAAATACAGATGAATCAAAAAATTTGACTTTTCTGACCAGTATTGTTTTTATTTAAAGGTTGAGTTACAATTGTGTGCTCAGTTTAGTTTAAGTGTTACAGGGATTTTGTATTACTCTTTTGTTTCCTACTGAACAGTATTATTTAAATTTTTTTTCCCTTTCCTGGTACTGAGGATTGAACCCCAGAGGTATTCTATCTCTCAGCCTTCTTTTTTCTTTTTGTTTGTTTTTGGTGCTGGGGATTGAATCTAGATGCATTCTATTGCCAAGCTACACCCCCAGTCCAATTTTATTTCTTACTTGGAAACAGTCTCACTGGGTTGCCAAGAGCCTCACTAAGTTGCTGAGGCTGTCCTTGAACCTGTGATCCTCCTTTCTCACCCTTTCAAGTACTGGGATTACATGCATGTGCCACCACACCTGTTATTTAGTAATTCTGAAACTCATTTGGATGCTCAAATTTTTACAGTATCACCAAATTCTGTAATTTTTTTTTTTTTTTTTTTTTTTTTTTTGGCAGTACTGGGGATTGAACTCAGGGGCATTCTACCTCCGAGCTATACCCCCAGCCCTATTTTTTTTATTCTTTATTTTGAAACAGGGTCTCACTAAGTTGCAGTGCCTCATTAGGTAGCTGAGGCTGGCCACGAACCTGGATCCTCTGATCTCAGCCTCCCAAATGCTGGGAATACAAGCGTGTGCCACCACACCAGGCATCCAAGTTCTGTAATTTATTTTGTAAACTGTAGACTCAAAAAATATTCAGGAGCTGGGTATTGTGGTGCATGTCTGTAATCCCAGTACTTGGGAGGCTGAGACTGGAAGATCACATTTTGAGGCCAGCCTCAGTGATTTGTTGAGGCCCCCGGCAACCTAGCAAGGCCCTGTTTCAAAATAAAAAATAGACAGTCAGCTGATGGTGGCACATATTGTAATCCCAGTACTTGGGAGGCTGAGACAGGAGGGTTGCAGGTTCACAGCCAGCCTCAGCAATTTAGTGAGGCCCTCCACAACTTAGTGAGACCCTGTTTCAAAATAAAATATTTAAAAAATAAAGTTCGGGTTGTAGCTCAGAGGTAGAATGCTCTTGGGTTCAACCCCCAGTACCACACACACAAAAAAACAAGAAGCTGGGTGTGGTGGCACACACTTGTAACCAGTACTTGGGAGGTTGAGACAAGAGGATCACAGGTTTGTGGCTAGCTTCAGCAACTTAGCAAGGCCCTCCACAACTTAGGCCCTGTTTCAAAATAAAAAATAAAATAGGGGTATGGGTGTATCTCAGAGGTAGAATTCTGAGTTCAATACCCAGTACCATGAAAAAAAAAAATTCATGAGATATTTATTAGTGTTTTCATAGGTTGGTACTATGTCTTAATGTTGGTTCCTCCTCCCCCTAATTCCTATGTTGCAATCTAAATACCCAGTGTAACAGTATTAAGGGGTGAGGCCTTTTAGAATCAGGTAAGTACTCTACAAAAGAGGCTTGGAAGGAAGCACTCCTTTTGCCATGTGAGTCACCAGCAAGGTGCCATTTTTGAGGCAAACCCTTACCAGACACTGAATCCGCTGGTGTCTTCATCTTGGACATCCTAGCCTGCACAACTGTGAAAGTAAACTTCTGTTATTTATTATAATCATCCACCCTAAGTTGTTTTATTATAACAGCCTGAATAGACTTAGTAGGCTATATCCAAATGGATTCTTATCTAAGTACACAAAATTAAGTGTATCATAGTATTTGAAAAGTTTATCCTAAAAATTAAAAAGTAAAATTCTGTTCACTAGAATTGCCCATTTTCTT
The DNA here is from genome assembly GCA_004027655.1 of Graphiurus murinus. Lineage (NCBI taxonomy): Eukaryota > Metazoa > Chordata > Mammalia > Rodentia > Gliridae > Graphiurus > Graphiurus murinus. The sequence continues at coordinate 12,931 of PVLC010036347.1, forward strand.
TTCCTTTGGCAAACATTGCCATTTTTAGTTGTACCTATAATTTCTGATGCTTTAGCATATGCTTTATGTGAAACACTCCCTATCCACCCATGCACACACACTTCAGATAACTGTCTTTTTTCTCCCTAATCTACTTCAGTCTTAGGGACTGAAGAATTGGGGCCCTGTGGGTTATATATGACAGTCTAATTATATCACTTTCTTGCTCCTCTGTAGAATTTTATAGCTGATTTTTTAATTTTTATGTTTGGAACAGGAAGAGCAAGATCTGGATCCACAGGGAAATGAGGTATGATTTTGTATTAGAGTTTCTTCTACATTTTCATTGTAATCCTATCTGAGAGTATTTAATAAACAACTTTTATCTAATTGAAACTTAAAAAACAGCTGGGTGTGGTGGCGCATGTTTGTAATCCTAGTATTTGGGAGGCTGAGACAGGAGGATCACAGGTTCAAGGACAGCTTTAGCAATTTAGTGAGGCTTTCAGCAACCTAGTGAGACCATTTCCAAATAAGAAATAAAATGGGTCTGGGGGTGTAGCTAATACCCAGCTGGGTGTGGTGGCGCACACGTGCACTCTCAATACTTAGGAGGCTGAGATAGGAGGATTGCAGGTTCCCAACCAGTCTCAGCTACTTAGGCCCTCCGCAATTTAGTGAGTCCCTGTTTCAAAATAAAAAATGGGACTGGGGTTGTAGTTGGAGGTAGAATGCCTCTGGGTCAATCCTCAGTACTGCAGCAACAACAAAAAAGCTAAGACCCTACAGGCAAACTTTTTTGGTTTGAATCCCACTTCTGCTAGATATAACTGCAAATTTAGAAACATTCTTTGTCCTTCAACTTCCTCATTCTTTATGCCTCAACAGTGTGGTTAATAATTGTTCCTACCAGGAGAGGGTTTTTTTTGTTTTGTTTTTTCAGTACTGGGGATTGAACTCAGAGGCATTCTACCTCCAAGCTATACCCCCAGCCCTATTTTTCATTCTTTATTTTGAAACAGGGTCTCACTAAGTTGTGGAGGGCCTTACTAGGTAGCTGAGGCTGGCCTCGAACCCGGATCCTCCAGTCTCAGCCTCCCAAATGCTGGGATTACAAGCGTGCGCCACCATGCCTGGCAGGAGAGTTGTTTTGAGAACTAAGATAATATATGCAAAATAGCTAGAAAAGCTATGGCATGTAGTAAACATACTAATTACAGTTCAGTGCCAACTTAATCCAAGTTTACTCATGCTGTGAAACAAATAGGGACAACCTTGAGGTAGCCCACTAAACGAGAACTCCAGGAAGCCCTAAGATTCCTCCAGTTAAGAACAGGTAAAGCCGGGCATGGTGGCGCATGCTTGTAATCCCAGCATTCGGGAGGCTGAAACTGGAGGATCTGGGTTCGCGGCCAGCCTCAGCTACCTAGTGAGGCACTCTGCAACTTACTGAGACCCTGTTTCAAAATAAAGAATAAAAAATAGGGCTGGGGTTATAGCTTGGAGGTAGAATGCCCCTGAGTTCAATCCCCAGTACCGCAAAAAAAAAAAAAAAAAAAGAGCAGGTGAGAGGGCTGTTCTAGCCCAGGGCTTCTTAACCCTGGCACTATTAGCGATTTAGAACAGGTAATTCTTTCTCATATATTTGAAGATGCTTGGCAACATCTCTGGCCTCTACCCACTAGATGCCAGTAGCAACCAAGATCCTTTCCCTTCCCCTAAACCCCTCTCCTCACAGAACTGTCTCCAGACATTGCACACTGCCCTCTTGGGTACAAAAATCCCTGGTCAAGAATAGCCAGTCTAGTGGTCATGGTGGTACACACCTGTAATCCCAGTACTTGGGAGGCTGAGACAGGAGGATTGCGGGTTTGTGCCAGCTTCAGCAATTTAGTGAGATCCTGTTTCAAAATAAAAGAATAAAATAGGGTTTTGGGGTATACCTCTGAGGTATACCCACATGGGAAATGCCCTTGGGTTCAATCCCTAATGCCACATACACGCACACACAAAAAAGCAATTGCCAGTCTAAGCTAAGTGTAAGTTCCATTCTCATGCAACTTAAATCTGTTTGTGGCCATTACTGTGCATCTCCTTAGTCCACAGTAGTTTTCTGCAACTTCGGTAATAGCCAACAAGTTTTTTCTCCCTTTCTTTAAAAAATGTATATATGAGTGATATTTTGAGAATCCTAATTCTCATTCCTGATTATGCTAAGTGAAACTTTTAAGTTGTAAAAGTACAAACTGGTTGAACCCAGAGGTGTTCTACCTCTGTTCTACACTCCCAGTCCTACTTTATTTTTATTATTATTATTTTTGTGGCACTGGGGATTGAACCCAGGGGCATTCTGCCTCTGATTTACACCCCCAGCCCTATTTTTTCTTTATTTTGAAACAGAGGCCCTCACTAAATAACTGAGGCTGACCTCAAACCCAGATCCTCCTGTCTCAGCCTCCCAAGACTGGGATTGCAAGAGTGCACCACCATGCCCGGCTTATTTTTATTTTTTTTATTTTGAAACAAGGTCTTGCTAAGTTGCTGAGGCTGTCCTCAAACCTGCAATACTCCTGTCTCAGCCTCCCAGGTACTGGGATTACCAGTATGTGCCACCACACCTGGCAAAAATGCATTATTAAACATTACTCTTCATTTCTAGAACTGTAAAGCAGAGGTTAGCTATCACTATTTAGAAAAAGATAATATGTTAAGATATTAATCTGCCGGGCGTGGTGGCGCACACTTGTAATCCCAGCATTCGGGAGGCTGAGACTGGAGGATCCAGGTTCGCGGCCAGCCTCAGCTACCTAGTGAGGCACTCCGCAACTTAGTGAGACTCGGTTTCAAAATAAAGAATAAAAAATAGGGCTGGGGGTGTAGCTCGGAGGTAGAATGCCCCTGAGTTCAATCCCCAGTACCG
>PVLC010036348.1:0-15838 GCA_004027655.1 Graphiurus murinus
AAAAAAAAAAAAAAAAAAAAAAAAAAAAAAAAAAAAAAAGCACACTTTGACCTTGAAACAAATATACAAAAACCACAGGAGTATCTTGTCTAGTCCCAGTTCTCCACAGAAAAAGACCCTTGAGCCTTCTTTTTTTAATTTTTTGCGGTACTGGGGATTGAACTCAGGGCATTCTACCTCTGAGCTACACCCCCAGTCCTAATTTTTATTCTTTATTTTGAAACAGGGTCTCACTAAGTTGCGGAGTGCCTCACTAAGTAGCTGAGGCTAGCCCTGAACCCAGATCCTCCGGTTTCAGCCTCCCAAGTACTGGGATTACAAGCATGTGCCACCATGCCCAGCTCCCTTGAGCCTTCTTATTAGCCATGGATTTACTAACAAAAACTAGTTTATCCTTACCTTAAGAGTTTTAAAATTTGTGGGCTTTTTTTTTTCTTATATTTTTCGTATTGTTTTTTACGGGGCCAAGGATCGAACCCAGGGCTTTGCACGTGCTAGGCAAGCGCTCTGCCACTGAGCTAAATCCCCAACCCTGAGTTTTAAAATTTGAATTCAAATTTATTTGTGAATTACTTCATTTTTTGGTAACTTTTTGTGAATTCACACCTTCCTTTCCTCCTTCCTTTATTTATTTATTTATTTGGCATTTGGGATTAAACCCAGAGGTATTCTACCTCCAAGCTACACCCCAAGCCCTATTTTATTTCTTATTTAGAAACAGGTTCTCACTAGGTTGCTGAGGGCTGGCTTTGAACTTACAATCCTTCTGTCTCAGCCTCCCAAGTACTGGGATTACAAGCATGCAACACCACACCTGGCTTCACATTTAACTTTCAGTATCATAAATCTTAATTAATAAAATCATAATTCTGTTAGAATGTTTTTAAGTTTGGTACTTGATTGAACCCAGGGACATTCTACCTCAGAGCCATTCCCCAGATCTTTTAATTTAAATATTTTATTTTGAAACAGGGTCTCACTAAGTTGCTGAGAGTCTCCATAAATTGTTAAGGTTGTCCTCGAACCTGAGATCCTCTTGTCTCAGCCTCCTAAGAACTGGAATTACAGGTGTGCACTACCACCATGCCTGACATTTTGTTAGAAATTTAAACTCAAAGAAATACAGTTTATTTTGTCCAATACTAGTGAGATTTTTCTATTAAAACTTAGATGAAGCATGGCATGGTGGTACATGCTTGTAATTCCAGTACTTGTGAGGCCGAGATGGGAGGATCCAGGTTCGAGGCCAGCCTCAGCTACTTAGTGAGATCCTCCGCCTCTTAGTGAGACTGTTTCAAAATAAAGAGTAGCCAGGCATGGTGGTACATGCTTGTAATCCCAGCATTTGGGAGGCTGAGACTGGAGGATTCAGGTTCGCGGCCAGCCTCAGCTACCTAGTGAGGCACTCCACAACTTAGTGAGACCCTGTTTCAAAATAAAGAATAAAAAATAGGGCTGGGGGTATAGCTTGGAGGTAGAATGCCCCTGAGGTCAATCCCCAGTACCGCAAAATAAATAAATAAATAAATAAATAAATAAATAAATAAATAAATAATAAAAAATAGGACTGGGGGTGTAGTTCGGAGGTATAGAATGATTCTGGGTTCCATCCCTAGTACCGCAAAAAAGGAAAAGAAAACTTAGATGATTCATAAAATACAGAATGCCTGTAATCATTAAGATGTAAGACTTAGAGCTGGGTGTGGTGGTGCATGCTTGTATTCCCAGTACTTGGGAGGCTGAGATAGGAGGATCACAGGAGGTGTAGCTTGGAGGTAGAATGCCTCTGAGTTCAATTCCCAGTACTGGGGGGGGGGGGGATGTGAATCTTAGGGGAAAAAAAAAAGAGCCCTTCATGCCAGGTGCCATGCTACATGCCTTGTAAACCTAACTACTTGGGAGGCTGAGGCAGGAAGATCTCTTGAGTCTAGAAATTCAAGGTCAACGTAGGCAACATAGCAAGGCCCCATCTCAAGAAAAAAAAAAAAAAAGCTTCATTTCTTTTAGAATTTTTGGAAGACTACTTAAGGAGAAATAGTCTCTTCCAGGGCCAAAGTTCAAGAATGCTATTCGCCAGTCTTCTCTCACTGTAACAAATACCTGAGATAAAACAACTTACAAAGAGAAAAGGTGTATTTTGGCTCAGTTTTGGAGGTATCCGTCCATGGTTGGCTGGCCCACTGCTCTGCACACGTGTGTTGGAGCAAGTTGCTCCTCTCATGGCGGCCAGGAAGCAAAGGAGGAAGAGGAAGGGCTGGGTCCCAATATTCCCTTCAAGGATGCACCCCAGTGACCTGGAGACCACCAGGCTCCGCTTCTCTCTCTCCCTCTCTCTCTCTCTCTCTCTCTTTTGGTGCTGGGGATTGAACTTGCACATTTTATCTCTGAGCTACACTACCAACTTTTTTTTATTTTGAAAATAAAAAATCTCTCTGAGTTGCTGAGGATCTCCCTAAACTGCTGAGGCTGGCCTCAAACCTGAGATCCTTCTGTCTCAGCTTCCTAAGTACTGGGATTACAGGCATGCGCTACCATGTCCATCAAGGTCCTTGTTTTTTCTTTAAATCCCTATTATATATTTTATTGGGTTTAGTCTTTCCTTCTTCAGTCTGATTTCCTTATAACTTCTCTGCAAGTTCTTGTTTAATAAATTATTTTTTTCAAATTTTTATTTTATTTTTGTGGTACTGGAGATGGAACCCAGGGACATTCTACCTCCAAGCTACACCCCCAGTCCTATTTTTAATTATTTATTTATCTATATATTTATTTTTATTTATTTATTTATTTATTTTGTGGTACTGGAGATTGAACCCAGGGGCATTCTACCTCTGAGCTACATTCCCAGCCCTATTTTTTATTCTTTATTTTTTTTGAAACAGGGTCTCACTAAGTTGCAGAGGGCCTCACTAAGTAGCTGAGGCTGGTCTCAAACCCAAATCCTCCTGTCTCAGCCTCCCAAGTACTGAGATTACAAGCGTGCACCACCGTGCCTGGCTCTTATTTAATAAATGATTTTTTTCTCTGAGTTTCTTTTTGCCATTGAAGATTTAACTGAGATTTCTCCCAGGGGGCTCATTTCCAAAGTTGACAAAACTGTGTTGCCTGAAAAATGCACCTTTCAGGCTCTTTACACTCAGACACGCCCCTTCCTAAGCTCCTAGGGTGAATCTGTGTGTGACAATAGCTTTTGTCTCTCTCCTCCCTGCCCTCCTCTGGCTCTGTTGCTCTGTCCCCTGTCCCTCCCATTCCCCCCCACCCCTTTCATTCTTTCTTTCTTTCCTTTTTCAGAGACAGGGTCTCACTATGTTGCCTAGGCTGGGCTCAAATTTTTGGGCTGAAGCAATCCACCTGCCTCAGCCTCCAGAGTAGCTGGGATTACAGGCATGCACCACCATGCCCGGCTTTTCTCTTTCTCTTTTAGTATATTCTTGAGAATTCCAATAAATCCTGGAAGGCTTATGACTGTGCTCTTGCAAGCTATCAGGGCCTGGAGTGGCCCAGAAGTGTGTGTGTGTGTGTGCACGCACGCGTGTGCATGTACATACACAATTCCTGGAACAAAGTCCTATAAGATTAGGAGCTGGCTGAGTGGCAGATTTTCTGCTCTGCTTATTTCCTTTTTTTTTTTTTTTTTGCGGTACTGGGGATTGAACTCAGGGGCATTCTACCTCCGAGCTACACCCCCAGCCCTATTTTTTATTCTTTATCTTGAAACAGGGTCTCACTAAGTTACAGAGTGCCTCACTAGGTAGCTGAGGCTGGCCTCGAACCCGGATCCTCCGGTCTCAGCCTCCCAAATGCTGGGATTACAAGCGTGCGCCACCATGCCGGGCTCTTTTTTTATTCTTAACTTAATTGCCTTTTGGGTCTTTTTTTTTTTGTCTTTTTGGAACTGGGGATTGAACCCAGAGCACTGCACTTGCAAGCCAAGAGCTTTGTCACTGAGCTACATCTCAGCTCCTGCTATGTTTATTTCTGATCCATAATTAAAGTTGAAAACCAAAGCTGATAGTTCATTTTGTCTTTGTGTATAAATAATAAATTTAAAAAGCATCTAACGGTCTAACTGTAGTATAATTTGTCCGTGGGAGCTCTCTTCCTCCCCACTCCACTACAGGCCACTTATGGATAATTGGAAATAAATTCATGGGAAGGAAAGATATTGCCACCAAAGGGGACTGAGTCAGAATTCTACCAGACTCCAAAAAAGCACATTGCTCTGGGAGACTGGGACTGGAAGATCACAGGTTTGAGGCCGGCCTAAGCAATTTAACAAGACCCTCAGCAACCTAGAGAGACCCTGTTTTAAAACAAAAAATCAAAAGGGCTAGGGATGTAGCTCGGAGGTAGAATGCTCCTGGGTTTAATCTCTAGTAAAACACACACACACACACACACACACACACACACACACACACACACTGCTTAACCAAAGATTAATAAAACAAGAATTCATTACAAGGTTAATATTCTATTTCAATCATGTAGTGTAAAACTATCTTTGTGCCAGGCAAGGTTAAGCTCAGTAATGATCAGGAGGCTTGGGAGCTCCATCATTTGCTGGGATCGGTGTGGGGTAATTAAAGGAACCTTTCCTCTTATTAGTCCTTATCTTGCTGTGATTCATGTCCAGAGGACACAGTGACACTGCACCAGCCAGTACTAGAGGTAATGGGAGCATTCCAAGCACTGGATCGAGGAAGTACTGTGCGTTACCTAGTTCTGTCTTTCCTTCTCTGCTTCTTTTTCTCCTTGTCCTCTTCATTTCATTCTTCACTTTACTGTTGAAAAGACTAGCACTCTCTCCCTTTTTCCCCACTTCCTTTCCCCTGGACGCAGTCTCCTGAGAGGGTGTCTGGCTCCTGCCGGTCCTCTCTCTCCCCCTGTCTCCCTCCTGGGCATCCTGGCGGCCCCTTACCTCCTGGTACCAGTGTTTGACCAGCCGCAGGAGGCTCTTGAGCTTAGTTGGCCGATGCTTCACGAAGCTTCTTTGCAGCTCGCTGAAGGACGGAGAGAACTCTCCAGGGTACCCGCCCGCCTTGATCAGACTCACGTAGACCTCAGGGGGCGCCTGAGAGTTGAGAACAGAAGGCCCTGAGGAAGAGGAAGCAAGATAGGTTGAGGACTGGGGAAGCCCGGGGGACAAGTCGTCACCGGTGGAGAGCCTGCTCACTCACTGTCGCCTCTCCAGGGACTCTCCAGACCTCCTGTCCTCAGACACCAAGGGTTCGCCTTGACTTACTGTCTTTCTTATGAGATTCCTGCTGTGGAGAGCCAAAATCGGACTCCCTGCCTAGGCCTCTGTAGGACTGTAATCCTCCCTGGATGTCCTCAGTACTCCTAGTTTTCAGTTTTCTTTAATCAATCAATCAATCTCTCTCTCTCTCTCTCTCTCTCTCTCTCTCTCTCATATTCCCTCTCTCTCTGAGGAACAAATAATCCAGGGGCATCCTACCTCTGAGCTACATCCCCAGCCCTTTCTATTATTATTATTATTTGTGTGTGTGTGTGTGTGTGTGTGTGTGTGTGTGGTACTGGGGATGGAACCTGGGGGCATTCTACCTCCGAGCTACAGCCCCAGCCCTATTTTTTTATTCTTTATTTTGAAACTAAATTGTGGAGGGGCTCACTAAGCAGCTGAGGCTGGCCACGAACCTGGATCCTCTAGTCTCAGCCTCCCAAATGCTGGGATTACAAGCGTGCGCCACCATGCCCGGCTCCCTTTCTATTATTTTTTATTTTGAAACAGGGCCTCACCGAGTTGCTGAGGCTGACCACAAACCTGTGATCCTCCTATCTCAGCCTCCCAAGTACTGGGATTATAAGCGTGTGCCACCACACCTGGTCTAACATCTCTTATAGATTTCTTTCTTGTGATCCATTGAATCTCTTGATAGTCACAGGAGAGAACCACTTCTGTAACATTCGTCACTCTCTTTCTTGCTAAGATCAGATTGGTGTTTCTGACACCTTCTCTATAGAACTGTAGTCAGCCACTACAATTAATTGGAGCAGGTAAATCGGGCGTGGTGGCACACACCTGTAATCCCAGTACTTGGGAGGCTGAGACAGGAGGATCCGGGTTCACAGCCAGCCTCAGTTACTTAGTGAGGCCCTCTGCAACTTAGTGAGACCCTGTTCCCAAATAAAGAATTAAAAATAGGGCTGGGATGTAGCTCGAAGGTAGAATGTCCCTGGGTTCAAACCCTAGTAACGCAAAAAAAAAAAAAAAAAAAAAAAAAAAAATAGGAGCAGGTACATGAGATGAAACCTGTTATGATTTGGATCTTAAATGCCTTCCAAAGGCCCAAGAGCTAAAGGCTTGGTTACCAGCCTGTGATGCTATTGGCAGATGGTGGAGCCTTAAGAGGCGAGACCTAGTGGGAGGAAGTTAGGTTACTGGGGGTGTGCCCTTGAAGGGCACTGGACTGACTCTCTCTCTCTCGCCTCCATAATGTAAACAGGCCTGCTCTGCCCTGCACTCTCGTGGTGATGTACTGTGCCCCCCACACCAAAGCAACAGGACTGAGCAACCATGGGCTGAAACCTCCAAACTGAGCCAGAATAAACCTTTCTTAAAGTTGCTTATCTCAGGTATTTTGTCACAGTGACAGAAAACTGACTAACATAAATCCTGTATCATCTGGGATCGAAGTGTCTTTCTCATAAACTGCTTGTCCTCATATTCTTGTTGTGGGGTCTGCTTCTGGGGAAGTCCAAATGACAGACCTTTGGACCCACAATACATGCTACCTAGTAAGAAGCACTCACAGTTACTATTTTAGCCCCTTCCTCTCTGATTGTTCAGAATTGCCTTTCCACAGGAAGACCCTTGCAGAGTACCCTTTCTACAGTTATCCAGGCCATCCATTCTTTCCCTCTGAGTGCTGACCACCATTCACTGTATGCTTATCTGTGATTTCTTTGTTTGATAAGTTTCTGTTTCCCAAGTTAAGCAACACGACAGCCAGCCAGTTAGTCCTGCCCTCAGTGCAGCAGCTCGGCCCTTCGCTGGACACGGGAGAGTGACTGAATGCAGGTGTCCGCCCCCCTTACCCAGGGCCCTGTAGGCAGGCACGATGGTGACGTTGATGGGCTGCGCAGTCTCCCTGGTCTGGATGGTGAAGAAGAGAGTGCTGGGGACTTCCTCGGTGACACTCAGGTCACTGAGCCCGAGGGCCAGCAGGTCCTGGCAACAGCACACTCTTTTCCATATCAGTCGCAGAACAGCTTGGTGGTACTTGGCCTCCTCTTGGAAGCTGTGGAAACAACTCAGAAACACCACCAGCTCCACGTCCGCAGAGTCTCTGAGCACCGTGCCGTTCCCGAAGGAGCCCACCTGCAGAAGACAGAGCACCGTCACCCTGAGGCCTGCCCTCTGCTGCGTGCCAGGCAACGAGCTAGCCCTCGTCTCTTTTTGGTGGTACCAGGGAGTGAACCTAGGGGCATTCTACCTCCGAGCTACACCCCTAGCCCTATTTTATTTTTTATTTGGAAACAAGGTCTCACTAAGTTGCTGAGAGCCTGATAAATTGCTGAGGCGGGCCTCGAATTTTCGATCCTCCTGTTGCAGCCTCCCAAGGACTGAGATTACAAGTGTGCGCCACCACGCCCAGCTGAGTCATCCCATTTAAAGTGCACCGCCACCCTGAGGCAGGCATGGAGCGCCGACATCCCCACTCACGGGTGGAAACCGAGATGTCCAGAGACAACTCACTGCCCGGGGCCACTCAGTTTGCAGCCAGGCTTCTCACAGACCGCACTGCACAGCTTCCGGAAACCTCCCTGAATGCCTACCCCAGAGGAATTCCGGCTGAGCGTCCCCAGTCCAAAAATCAAAAAGCCAAAATGCTTCAAAATCGGAGACTGTTTGCTGACATGACATCACAACTGGGAAATTTCACACCTGAACTCAAACCACTGGTCATAGTGGCGCACACCTTGCAGGTTCGAGGCCAGCCTCAGCAACTTAGTGAGATCCTCAGCGAGAACCTGTTTCAAAACAAAAAAATAAAATAGGGCTGGGGGTGTAGCTTGGAGGTAGATGCCCTGGGTTCAACCCCCAGTAGCACCACCAACAACAACAACAAAACCACAGGTACACTAAAAAGATTGCATAAAATTACCAACGTGAAATTAGGCTACGTGAACAGATGTTTATGAAACATAAATGAATTTCATGTGCAGACCTGGGTCTCATCCCTAAGATACCATTATGTGTCTGCAAATATTCCAGAGGATGAAAAATCCAAAACCTGAAACACTTCTGATCCCAAGCGTTTCCGACAAGGAATATCCAACCTGTAGTTGTGTCTATTCTATAGCATTTGAGGGTTGCGGGTGGGGTGGGGTGGGGGTGATGTCTGAATAATTTCATAGCATTAAAAAGTAGGGAGCTAAGCTGGGCATGGTGGCACATGCTTGTAATTCCAGTACTTGGGAGGCTGAGACAGGAGGATCGAGGGTTCGAGGCAGCCTCAGCAATTTAGTGAGGCCCCCTGCAACTTAGTGAGAACCTGTTTCCAAATAAAATTCTACCTTCAGGGTATAGCCTGAAGGTAGAATGCCTCTGGGTTCCATCCCCAGTCCCACTAAATAAATAAATAAATAAATAAATAAATAAATAAATAAATAAATAAATAAAATAAAAAGCAGGGCGCTAAGCCGGGCGTGGTGGCACACGCTTGTAATCCCAGTACTTGGGAGGCTGAGACAGGAGGATTTCAGGTTCATGGTCAGCCTCAGCTACTTAGTGAGGCCCTCCAAAACTTAATGATACCCTGTTTCAAATAAAGAATAAAAAATAGGACTGGGGAGCCAAGCATAGTGATTTCTAATCCCAGTACTTGGGAGGCTAAGAGTGGAGGATCTGGGTTCTCGGCCAGCCTGGGCTACTTAGACCCTCCACAACTTAATGAGACTCCGCTTCAAAATAAAGAATTAAAAAATGGGGCTGGGGGTGTAGCTCAGAGGTAGAATGCTCCTGAGTTCCATCCCCAATATCACACACACACACAAAAAAAGGACTGGGGGTGTAGCTTGGAGGTAGAATGCCCCTAGGTTCAATACCCAGTACCATTTAAAAAAAAAAAAAAAAAAGAAAGAAAAAAGCAGAGCTGGGCATGGTGGCGCACGTTTGTAATCCCAGCATTTGGGAGGCTGAGACTGGAGGATGTGGGTTCGCAGCCAGCCTCAGCTACCTAGTGAGGCACTCTGCAACTTAGTGAGACCCTGTTTCCAAATAAAGAATAAAAAATAGGGCTGGGGGTATAGCTCGGAGGTAGAATGCCTCTGAGTTCAATACCCAGTACCACAAACAAACAAACAAAAAAAAAAAAAGCAGGGAGAAGCCAGGCATGGTAGTATATGGCTGTAATCCCAGTACTCGGAGGCTGAGACAGGAAGATTGCAGGTTCAAGGCCAGTCTTAGCAACTTAACGAGAACCTCAGGGTGAGACTGTATTTCAAAAATAAAAAGTTAAAAGAGCTGGGGGCATAGCTCACAGCTAGAATGTCCTTGGGTTCAATTCCTAGTCTCACACACACACACACACACACACACACACACACACACACACACACACACCAGGCAACAGGTATACTTGCTGGATAACAGCTATGTTCTAGGGAATGGAGCAATCTGTTCACATAGCCTAATCCACATCTGTAATTTTTTACAATATTTTAGTGTGCCAGTATTGTTTTGTTTTGTTTTACTGGTACTTGGGGTTGAACCCAGGGACATTCTACCTTTGGACTGCATCCCCAGCCCTTTTTATTTTTTCTTTTGAAACAGGGTCTTGCTAAGTTGCTAAGGCTGGCTTCAAACCTGCAATCGTCTTGTCTCAGGAGGCCCTTGACTCCTAAGGGCCCCTTGTCTTTAGCTGTGTGGGCATGGGGGGCCCTAAGTACTTCACTGTAAATGTAAGTAAGGATTTAACTTGAGTCACCAAGGTGCTGGGAGAGGGAGAGAAAATGCTGTATCTCAGCAAGCAGAGAGACCCTCATCAACCTAGTGAGACCCTGTTTCAAAATAAAAATAAAATAGGGCTAGAGGTGTAGCTTAGAGGTAAAATGCCCTGGGTTCAAACCCCCCCCCCCAACACACACACACACTCAGAACATTCAAAATGCCCCTGCAAAATCATCCAGCTCAGTCTCCTTCCATTACAAGATGGGGAAGCTGAGAAGAAGAATGTGCTGCTGACTTTCTGTGTGCCCGGCACCACGCCCAGCTTTGTTCTGAGTTTTTAGACTTGTTCCCTGGTCCTGCTGCCTCCGACCTCCATAGCCTTGCAGACTTCAGGTGGGCTACCTTTCCTCGTGGAAGGAGTCATTGCACATGAACTAGAATCTTGCTGTTAAACCGGGCATGGTGGCCCTCGCCTGTAATCCCCGGACTTGGGAGGCAGAGACAGGAGGATTGCAGGTTCAAGGACAGCCTCGGCAAGTAGTGAAACTCTCATCACCTAGGGAGACCCTGTTTCAAAATAAAAATGAAATAGGTCTAAGGGTGTAGCTTAGCAATAGAATGCCCCTGGGCTTATCCCCAGCAACACACACACACACACACACACACACACAGAATTCAGCGGTTACAGGTGGAGCATCCCCTCTGTCTGGCACCCCTGAAGTCCTTTCGTGCACATTATCCCTGTTAATTCTTGCACTCACTGATGGAGGTGGGTCCCAAGATAACTCCCCAGTGTAGAGAAGAGAATACTGAGGCCTGGGGAGTGATCCCCTTGCCTGGCCTTTCTCACTGGGCCCGGGAGTCCGGAGTCAGCGTACCAGCGGCGGGCGGCTCTTCCTTCCTTCTTCCCTGTGATGCCAGCCTATGAGCCAGGCCCTGCTCCCGAGAGGCGGGAACGCCCTCCATCTCTCCGCTTTCCTGGCACTCAGACTCAGCATTTCCAGCTCACCCGAGAGGGCCGGGGATGGATGCCCTGGAGGGACAGGTCTATGCTCTGCCATTTCTGCCTTCCCCAGTGGCAAGAGCCAGGAAGAGAGGGAAGAACAATCTAGAACAAGCTTTATAACTTGCTTCTGTTTGAGCTCTTTTCCTGTGGTAGTGGGGATTGAACCTGGGGGCATTCTGCCTCTGAGCTGCACTGCCAGTCCTTTTTTTTTTTTTTTTTTTTTTTTTGTGGTACTGGGGATTAAACTCAGGGGCATTCTACCTCTGAGCTATACCCCCAGCCCTATTTTTTATTCTTTATTTTGAAACAGGGTCTCACTAAGTTGCAGAGGGCCTCAGTAGGTAGCTGAGGCTGGCTTCGAACCCGGATCCTCCAGTCTCAGTCTCCCGAATGCTGGGATTACAAGTGTGCGCCACCATGCCCAGCTTTGTAGGAAAAATTTGAGGCTTGAGTAAATACCATTTCCTGACATTAAAACCCATCCCGGCCAGGCGTGGTGGCGCACACTTATAATCCCAGTTCTTGAGAGGTTGACACAGGAGGAGTGCAGGTTTGTGGCCAGCCTCAGCTACTTAGTGAGACCCCCCGAAGCTTAGTGAGACCCCGTTTCAAAATAAAGAATAAAAAAATAAGGCTGGGGGTGTAGCTCGGAGGTAGAATGCCCCTGGGTCCTATCCCCAGTACTGCAAAAAAAGAACAAACAAACAAACAAACCTGGTCCTGTTTGTAGCACCCTCCCCTTCCCAGGCTCCTCCTTCCCATCCACTTCTTTCTCAGGGTGGTCGGGAAGGGAGTGGTCCAGGGTCGGGTGGGGGTCTGATCCAGGCTCCCCAGGCCCAGGAAGAATGGCACAGAGGCTCTGTCTTTCTGAAAGCACCAAAAGCTCCGTGCTGATCACTTAGCCTGCCTTGTCCCATTTGCTGGTGAAGGAGAGGTGAGGACATGAAGGTGACAACGGTGCCCAAGTATTAGTGAGAAGGCTCAAGGTTTGAGAGAGAAGATGGCACAGTCAAGGTCACACAGCTGCCGAGGAAAAAGGCAAAGCCAGGGCAGGGGTGAAGCTCAGTGGCAGAGTGCCTGCCCCGCATGTACAAACCCTGGCTTCAATCCTCAGCACCCAAAAGAGAAAAAGGTCAAAGCCAAACCCAGGTCTGTCTCTCGGCAGCATTTGTGGTTTTGCATTTCTAAATCCTATGGCCTCCGGCTCCACATGCTGGGGATGAGCAAAACGGGCTGGGGCCCGAGGCTGCTAAATCCTTCCCTGGGTTGCCTGCTAAGGGAGAGGGAGAGAGAGACAGAGACAGAGAGACAGACAGAGAAACAGAGAGAGACAGAGAGACAGAGAAAGACAGAGACAGAGAGACAGACAAGAAGACAGAGAGACAGACAAGAAGACAGAGAGAGAACAGAAGCCCTGCACGGGGACTCAGGAATTCTGATTCTAGTCTTGCTTTCCCATCAACTTGCTGTGTGACCTCCAGACATCTCTCATCCCCTCTGTATGTCAATTTCTTAATTTTTCAATGAAGGACCGGCTGAGCTGATTCTTCAGGGTTTTAGGGCTCTGCCACTCTGGAAGTTTGATCCTAGCTAGGACAGGAGGTAGCACAAGTCAGCTGGAGGAAGGGCTCGGGAGGAGCCTCAGGGGGAGCCTGGCTCCCGCTCTGTGTCAGATTCAGATCCCAGCTCCACCACTAGCTACGCGAGCCTGGGTGAGGCACCTTCCTTCTCTGAGTCTCCACTATAAAATCTTTAAATTATCAACAACTTAAAACAGGAAAATGGAAAGAAAATACAAAGAACATGCATATCCAACCAGTCGGATTCAACACATTGAAAGCCTTGCCACATTTATTTATCTACACAGTTTTAAAGTAAAACACAGGTAGCAAAGAACTTTGTCCCTAAATAGTCTAGCATATGTGTCCAAAAGGAGAGGACGGAGGACATTCTCTCCCCAGAACCACAAAACTACTATTATACCTAACAAAATCCATGGTAACACTCTCATGTTATCTAGTATCCAGGCCATATTAAAATGTCCCCAAACCATATACATGGGGAAATTTTAATGTATACTATATATACTAATATATATATATGTACATATATATTTTTAAAATTTTTTTGTGGTACTGGGAATGGAATCCAGGGGGCATTCTACCTCTGAGCCACATTCCCAGTCCTATTATTTTTCTTTATTTTGAAACAGGGTCTCACTAAGTTACGGAGGGCCTCGCTAAGTAGCTGAGGTTGGCTGCAAAGCTTGCAATCCTCCTGTCTCAGCCTCCCAAGTACTGGGATTACAAGCATGTGCCACCATGTCCAGCTTATATATACTAATATATTAATATATACATATATATACACACACACATATATATATATAGGTACTTGGGATTGAACTCAGGGGCATTCTACCTCCAAGATATACCCCCAGCCCTATTTTTTATTCTTTATTTTGAAACAGGGTCTCACTAAGTTGCGGAGTGCCTCACTAGGTAGCTGAGGCTGGCCGCGAACCCGGATCCTCCGGTCTCAGCCTCCCAAATGCTGGGATTACAAGCGTGCACCACCACACCTGGCCGTAAACCGTATTTACAGATAGTTTATTCACACAGGATCCAATCAAAGACAGCACACTGCCTTTGGTGCCTGTGAGTCTTAAGGCTTGGAGCTTCCATTCTGCGTGTCTATAAGATGGGAGAAGAGTCACGTCTACCTGCAGAGTGCAGGCTTTAGAGGTAACACAAAGCGAGGGGCAGGCATTGTACCCCAAGTGTGCTCTATTATTACTACTGTCCGCACTGGTTCCTTCTGCTCGAGGCAGCGGAGTGGTGAGGAGAGGCAGCTAGCTGGGCGGCTTGCGATGTCGGCTGTGGGCTGGGACAAGGGGGCATTCCTGGGGACGTGGACCCTCACGCTGGCTTTTGTTCTGTCCTGGCCAGAGGACGGAGGGGCTGGGGCTCACCTTGACCACCTTCAGCACGCGCACGTCCTGGTCCAGCCCATGCTCCCCCCGGAAGTGCTCCTGCCTCAGGAACTGCTCCACGGCCCCCACGGCCTCCAACACCTCTTCTTTCCATTCCCGGCAGGGCTGCAGCCACTGAGTCACGAAGGAGTCCAGCCTGGAGGCTGGGACTCCGTGCAGCTCCTGGGCCAGGGCCATCTCTGTGCTGAGAGCCCCATGGCAGGCAGATATATAGCCAAGCGCTCACCCAGCTCCAGGCACACACCCCCCTTTTTTAAGGAGGCTCCCCAGCTCATGTCCAGCACCCTGAGGATAAAGGACCAGAACAGAGAGGAATCCAGGGGCGAATGGGCAGGCTGGGGCTCCCCATCATGGAGACCCCTCACCGTGGCAGGAGTGCTCAGGGTCGGGGGGCTGAGGCCGGCAGGTCTGGCACCACCTTAACAGGGCTGGCATCCAGCCAACCATTCTGCCATTAGTTTCCATTCTCAATTATGACGTTTGGAAACTGAAATTGGCTTGAGTTTGACTTTCTAGGAGGCACCTTCCTGGGTAGGTTAGAGTTGACGAGATGAATCAATCCACCTAAACAGCTGGTGGAAAAGAAACTGAAGCTCAGAAAGACAAGTGACTTGCTCAAGGTGCAGGTAGGGAGCAAACCTCCAGAGTGGACAGATGCTTTGAATTCCAGTGTGTCCTTTATCAGACGCTTAACCTCTCTGTTCCTATTCATAAGGTGGGTTTGATAACAGTACCTGCTCCATAAGGCTCTTGTGCCCATGAAGCACAAGAACACTGGGCAGAGAAAGTATTCAGCCAATAAAATATTATTCAGTCAGGTGTAGTGGCTGTAGTGGCACACACCTGTAATCCCAGTACTTGGGAAGCTGAAACCGGAGAATTTCAAATTCAAGGCCAGCCTCAGCAACTTCACAAGACCCTGTTTCAAAAAAAAAAAAAAAAAAAAAGCTGGGCATGGTGGAGCACCACGCTTATAATCCCAGAGACCAGAGGATCACAGGTTCTCGGCCAGTCTCAGTTACTTAGTGAGGCCCTCTGCAGCTTAGTGAGACCCTGTTTCAAAATAAAGAATGAAAAACAGGGCTGGGGGTGTAGGGTGTACTCAGAGGTAGAATGCCCCTGGGTTCAATCCCCAGTACCAAAAAATTTTTTTTTAAATTTTTATTAATTCACTGAACATTTATTGAGTGACGGCTGGATGCCAGGCATTGTGTTAAAAAGTCTCTGAAGTTCCTGCCCCACAGGGCTCCCGGAAGAACAGGGGTAGGCTCCTAGAGGTCAGTGTGATGTGTGCTCGGTCAAAAAGAGGGCATGAAAACCTAGGGGGAAGCCAGGCAGAAGAATTTCCTTTGGATCACAGGTGGTGTCAGCAGATAACTATTTGACATGATTTTTTTTTTTCCAGTACTGGGGATTAAACCCAGAGGCTTCTATCTCTGAGCTACACCCTCAGTCCTATTTTTTATTCTTTATTTTGAAACAGGGTCTCAGTAAGGTGCAGAGGGCCTCACTAAGCAGCTGAGGCTGGCCGCGAACCTGGAATCCTCTGGTCTCAGCCTCCCAAGTACTGGGATTATAAGCCTGCACCACCACGCCCGGCTCCCAGCCCAATTTAATTCTTCATTTTCAAACAGGGTCTCACTAAGTTGTGGAGGGCTTCACTAAGTAGCTGAGGCTGGCCGAGAACCTGCAATCCTCTTGTCTCAGCCTCCCAAGTATTGGGATTACAAGTGTGCGCTGCCACGCCCAGCAATTCATTTTTTATTTTACTTTGAAACATGATCTCTAGGTTCAGAGTCTCGCTATGTTGCTGGGACTGCTTTCTTTCTTTCTTGCTTGCTTGCTTTTTTTTTTTTTTGCAGTACTGGGGATTGAACCCAGGGGCATTCTACCTCTGAGCTACACCCCCAGTCCTATTTTTCTT
>PVLC010036349.1:0-15851 GCA_004027655.1 Graphiurus murinus
GGGAGGAAGGAAGGAAGGAAGGAAGGAAGGAAGGAAGGAAGGAAGGAAGGAAGGAAGAAAGGAAGAAAACTTTCCACATCATGGTTTCCAGAGTAGGCCATTTCTAACCCCTTTCCTACGTGTGTGTGTGTGTGTGTGTGTAACCAATTACATTCAGAATTCAAAAGCAAGGAGAATCAAATTTGCCAAAGCCAAGGAAAAGAAAAGTTATGCACACCAGCCAAAGGAAGCATCTCTTCCTGGATCATGAAGTTGTTTTGTTCTATGTGTATATACATATAAACATAAAAAACACATATATGTATTTCCCTACCCAGTATATAGATTTACAGCCTTAAGGAATTGGCCAGCCATATCCCCAGTTGCAAAGAATATACAACAGGAAGCAGAGGAGAAAAGTATAAGCTGCAGATCCCCTGTGGAGCAGGGTATAAAATAATATAAAAAATTCACACCAACACTTTACTACTCGATCTAAAATAAATGAGTTGCACCCAAATGGTTCCATTTACTTATAGCAAACCATGCAGGTCTTGCTTGCTCTCACCTTCCCCATAGCCCTAGGCAGCCCCAGGACAGGACAGCCACTTGGCTCAAACTGAGAATTCTAAAATAGAAACTTCTAAATTGCATCTGAAGATGTCCACGCCATGTCCAGCTGCCCTCTGGACCTGACCAGTTCGCGATAAACTAAAGCACAAGATTAGATGGTGTCGTTCAGCTTCCCAGGCCCTAGTCTGAGCCAGATGATGACAGATCAGCAAGACAAACGCATGAGCAGGGACCAAGGGGTAGAGTTGTTTATCAGCTGGGCAGATGTGGCAAGATATTTTAAAGCCTTACCCAGAAGATTGTAAAGACAGGCAAGGACTGTTTCATATTCAGGAAAGTGCTTTGTAAGGCTTCTAACAGGTGTCACCTGGCAGGAGCCATTATAATTTCTTTTATAGGGAAGACATTAATCAGGTGGCTTGGAGCCCTTTCAGCAAAACGCAGCTGCCTTGCTGATTAGACATTTGATAATGTTAATATATACCCATTCCTGGGCAGAGAGAGAGCTGTTAAACTCCCTACCATTGCTCACATCTTTTACATGCCTCTGTAACCGTGAGATAGGAGGTGAGCTATCACAGGAAGCCCACCACCCCAGACCACCCTAACAGAAAGTTGAGCAAGAAAAAGACAACTGGTAGAGCTGCCAGCCAGAAAGAATTTTAAAAGATGGGACTGTGTTAAATTCTCTTGTTGAAATAACTGCATTGAAGCATCTGACATGAGTCTGATGGCCTGTCTGAATGCAAGCACCTCAGAAATTTCAGTGCTCTATTACACACACACACACACACACACACACACACACACACACACACACACCTGATTATGTGGATTCTCCACTTCTTTGCACCCAAACAGGTTGTTACTTTAGTAAATAAGTGGCCATTTAACAGGCAACAACTCTCTTCCAGAAGAAATAAAGGAAAGCTGTTCTTGAGGCGAATACTGAGAAAGTATGCTATAGAAGTTAATATTCATTCTTGCTACGCCAGATCTTATGTAACCACCTGGCTCAATATTTTTAGAAGATATATCCTCAACCAGTATGCCTCCCTCAACAACGTTGTCTCCAATCAGAGGATAAGGCATTAGCATTGAGAGAGTCGATAAACAAAATAGGGGGGAAAAGGAAACGGGAAGAGAGGAGAAATTAATCTACTTGTATTAGGATTGCTAATACACATAGAAATATATCCTTATGTAGTTTGAAATGGTTAAAAACACCAGGCTTCTTTGAACAATGACCAGAGTTCATATGTTGTCCTAGTTTTTGTTGTTGTTGTTGTTGTCATTTTTACCCCTTCTCAAGAGGCCTTGGGTAAGAAAGGAAACTGTGACCCTGCTTTGCTGTTCTTTTAAGTTTAGCTCCCTGCCTCTGTATCTTTGTGTTTCTTTCTTAATCTTGAAGTTTCATATTCTTTGAAATATATAGCAAACAAGAAAAGCAATAAAGGAAATATAGCCAGCTCAATTCCATTACTTATTATTACACAGTTGCAATATTTCTTTCACTTCCCTTGGAGCTTTGGAAGTGTACAGGCTATGGTACCTAATCATCAGGAGAAGGGAGACATCTGTGGAGACACCCGGGGCACCATGTTGACTGTGTACACAAGTAGCGTGTTTTCTGTGTAGATGCCTGAACAGTGTAAGTGCCGCCCTTTTACATGCCTTCCTCGTGCATGGATACTCAGCCTTGCTCCACAATGCCTGAATTCCAAAGAGACCTTTATCTGGACAGTGAGTTTTCTTAAGAAAGAGTCAAAGAGAGCCACAAAGGACAAATAAATCCACAAGCCAGCCAATTTCTTTATCAAGATGGCCCTGCAATTGTGACTGGCTAAACACTAAATTTAAGTTAGTATGTAAATGGTGAGGGACTGTATGGAGCACCATATCATGTAAGCCAAAGCACTTTTACTATATGTTGGACAGACCAGAAAACCCGAAAGAATTGTTTTGACAAATGAATACTTAAGTTTGAAAATGCCATGGAGTTTGCAGGCTCCCACCAAAGATTTAACTCCATTTAAGAGAGTTTGTCCAGCCTATTTCCCTAATTCCAAAGACATTCCCCTCAAAACTCCTTCCAGACTAACCCCTTCCCTCCTGTTGATGATTTAACCTACTTTTTCTTTTCTTTTTTTTTTTTTTTAAACGGAAAACAACTGCACATGGATACCCTTTACTGTTTACCCCAGACATACTTGGAAGTCCCCACTATGTGACCCTTTACCTATTTTCATCAAAAGTTTCCCTAGACTTTTGTTTCAGAGTCTTTTTTAGTCCTCTTACTCATTTATAGTTCTTCTTTACTATGCCTTTTTAAGTGCTTTATACTGCTTTTATATTATGGCACCTTATGACTAATCATGACACAGTGTAAGTCTGAACAGTGCTGAATTACAGCTTGGACTGAAATCCCTAGCTCCCTTATTGGGTGTCCCTATATTCCTCTTAGCTTTTAAAACAGTCACACCCCAATGCTAACTCTCATTTATTTTATGTTCCCTGTGGCCCCTGTTATCTCAGACATCTGAATGAAGCTAGTGCATTTCTCAGTTTGCCCAATGTGTTTGCACAGAAGTCTGCCTACCATGAGTGTCTCCACTTGGCCTTATTGAGGTCTGGATCTGTTTATTTCCTACCCTACTTCCAGTTTTGAAGTCCAGGTTAGACCCAGTGCTCACACCCTTGCAAGGTTCTCACCACCAACTCCCCACAGTTCACTTGCAATTGGTAAGATGAATGCGTATTTCTTCTCCTCCTCATTGATGTGAATTTTCAAAAATGCAAGACCTCTGCCCAAAAAAAAAAAAATGTTTCCTGTAATTGACTACTTATTTGGGGGGAGTCCCTGCTAATTGCTACTAAAATGTGGACCTAATTCACAACCACAGAAGAGAGTAGTAGACTTACCTTCAGAACACCAGTAGGACTTGAAAAAGGGCACCAACAAAGCATTGGTTTTCTGGGGACACTGGTGAAGTCTAGCTCATAGATTGATTTCCAGGTCACCATCCCACACTCTCACAAAGATCTCAGAATAGGAGAGATCATTCCAAAACTCTGGGCTTGTGCTTACCTGCTTTGATTACCAAGAGGAATGAACCTGTTGATTTTAAATAGGAAGACAGAGACACAGTTGAATCTCCTCTTATCTTCCAGTATTGTTGTGTGTTTACTTCCTCTTGCTATAGGTTGGATAGGGACTGTAAGGTTGCTGATTGGTGTCCTGGCCTCAGAAAATGGTCTATAGTTCACTGTGAGGATGAAAATTTGTACCTGCATTCTTACATAGTGGGTTGCATATGTCTTCATAACGGATCTATAAATAACTAAGGCCTTTGGAACACTCTGCTAAGCAAAAGAGAATACTAACTTTATAAATCATGTCACACACGCACACACAAAAGAAGTGAAATAAGTCTGAATCTCTGAATAAAATCATTTCAAGGATGAAATTGCATGCATGAATTAAGGGTAGATAATTCCTTGCCATTTAATTAAACAAATCTCCAATTCTTTTCATCAGTGTAAAACTGAAGGACAATGGATGCCTTTTGGGTTTTTTAATTTTTTAATATTGCACTTTATGGTACTTCATAAGAGACAATTGTCTTAATCAAAGCCATAAAATACCAATAATACATATATTCAGGGCTTCTGAATATAGTCAATCAATAAGCAGTCCATGAGTCATTCCTGTTTTGTATTGTTTGTTGTAAATTGGAGTTTACCTGTTCTATTTTTTATTACCTGCAATTATTGTTCTAGACAATCCTAATCTACTAATAAATTTTAAATGTATACTTTAATAAAACTGCTTAAAAATCAAAGAAATTACTCATTTCACAAAAGCATTCTTCATTTTCCAAATAACTTGTTACACAGTTCCTTTAAATAGCAGATTCTGATACTACATTGAAAATATTTCCTTTTTAAAAAAAATTATAGATTAACTGTTTTTCTGGAATCTATTTGTTATACAAAGCAAGGTTCACCCATATGGAGAATGAAATGGATAATTAGCAAACATACCTGGGAAATATAGGATGCATTTGAGTTTTGATATAAATATAGGATGAGTCTAAGAAGTTCCCTTATAAAAATGGCAAATAGAGATATAAAATTTTTCAATAATTTCTTATGCTCAAATTAGGAACCTTCCTTGGGAGGACAGCAGAATTCATAATGCACTGGGTAGCTTTCTCCCCCCTTTCTGCTAAAATACACAATTTCTGGTCTAGTGTGGTAGACTGTACATATATGTACACAGATGTCTCCACAATTAAAAATTTACATTTCATCATAACTTTTTATATATTTTGACTGAAGGCTAAAATAATGACTACAGCACTTAATAGCCTGGAAATAGCACAATTAAATCCACAATTGGGTTCCTAAATTACCTATGTATTAAATTGGACAGCCACATCAAATTGATGTTTAAATGACCAACTGGTCCTCAAAAGAGTGTCTGATTGCGGAGCCAATGATGTTCCTCTATTGGAGCCTGTTTTGAGGCCTGAAGAGTCTCCCAAAGGGTAGAGGGTGTCCATCTGTAAGAGGGAGCCTCAGTTGGCATATTGCCCAGGTAAACCTTGCCCGCAGAGTCCTTCATTGCACCTTGCATCTAGTTTTGACATTTCTTTGGCTCGGATCTGAAAACACTCCAGAAGCAACATCCGCTTTCTTCAAATTGCAGACTCAAAAAGTAGTGCATCAAAAGAGTAGCAAAAGCTACTCTGCTGATTTAATGGAGGTGCTCAAGCATAAAAGGAAAGATAAATGATATTTTTATTATCTGCATATTTTTAAAACAAAGAAAATGTTATCGACATTGATTCCAACTTAGATATCTGCCCTTTAACATGTAAAATTGTATTTTAGACAAGTTATGTTAAAAATACTAGAATGTACTCAAAATCTCTTCTGGTTATTTTGAGATATATAGTGCATTATCATCAGCTATATTTGCCCTACTGTGCAATGGAACATCCTGATTTGATCATTATACAACATATACCTGAATCTAAACACCACATTATACACCACAAATATATACAAGTATCATGTCAATCAAATTAATAAAAAATTTTAAACATTTTGATGATTATTTGGAAAAGATTAAAAGTATTTCAGAATGCCATTTTTGTAAAGGATCTTTTTAGGAATAGACATGATCTCATGCTTCCTTTGTTTGCCTCCATTTTAAAGTAGCATTTTAACCCCTTATCTTTACTCCTACAAGAATCCAGTGGATGCACTTATAAATGATTTTTGTCACTTTGTTTGTATTGTGTTTATCACGAGCAATTTTCACTGGATGACAAGATATATGGCGATACTGTGTCAGTTTATTCTCTGTGAATATGTCTGTACATAACTGAAAGCTATATTTATTTGTACATAGGCTGTTTGGAGTAATGTGTTTCTGTCACATGGACTTCACTATGATTAAGAGCGTTCCTTCGTGTTCCACTGTCCACATCTTTGTGCTTCTACTACTGATAATTAACTTAGAGAATATCACTTTATGTAACTAAGTCTCCTCTGTGTGAAAAATAATAGTAATAAAATTATTGACTCAAGAAAAGTTTTTGGTGTAATCCTTATGTGCAGCCAATCATAACCCTCACCGTCTCAAGACATACACACAGTAGTGGAAGTTTTATTGGAAAGATTCAAGGGGACAAATGGACTCACAGAAGTTGCCTTTAATTATAATTACCACTTATCAAGTTCTTACTAATTATCATGGCATGGTCACAGGTTGGAAAAGAATTTCCAAGATAGAGAGTAGAGCTACAGACAGGTTTATTTAGGAAAGCAAGAAATGCACATTCAAGGGAGAATGCGGGCCATCTTCAGAATGAGAGAGACACATTGAGGGGTTCACAGCTTCTCTCTTTTTTTTTTATTGGTACTGGGGATTGAACCCAGAGGCATTCTACCTTCAAGCTACACACACCCCCAGCCCGATTTTATTTCTTCTTTGGAAACAGGGTCTCAGTGGTTGATGAGAGTCTCACTACTTGCTAGGCTGCCCTCAAACCTGTGATCCGCCTGTCTCAGCCTCCCAGTTCAGGGTGTTTGGGTCATCTCTCTGGTCCTGATGGGCCTACAAGGACATGTGGGACTGTTGTTTTGAATATAATGCAGTTGAAGCTGGGCGTGGTGGTGCACGCTTGTAATCCCAGTACTTAGGAGGCTGAGACCAGAGGATCCCAGTTCACAGCCAGCTTCAGCTACTTGGTGAGACCCTCCGCAACTTAGTGAGACCCTGTTTCAAAATAAAGAATAAAAAATAGGACTAGGGTTGTAGCTCGGAGGTAGAATGCCCCTGGGTTCCATCCCCTGTACCGCAAGAAAAAAAAAAAAAAAACACTCAGGGTCCCTGAAGCCTCTCCTGGGCCACCTCACAAAGTTAAGCAAGGCACCACACTAATATCCCAATGATTATAAAACTTATTCCTAAATCACACCAAAGTATTAACACTATGAATTTAATTTACTTCATTATCTCTTTATTTCTATAACAATTCCCAAGCTTTGAAGTCACCCAACTAACAAGCAGATCTTCTCATCTTGGGCCACATAAAATGACTAAAGCTCAATTAAATGCCATTATTAATCATTTAAAGAATTGACACCAGTACATAACACATGGGCCCCACATGGAACCAGGATAATTCTCCTGGGACCAAAGGTGATCAGATAGTACTCTGACGGTGAGTCAGATTCTGTCTAGTACCACGCAGGAGGAGGAGGAATGGTCCTTACCAAGCCTGTGTTATTCAGCTGCAGTTTAATTTTGCATCAATAGGCATCACTTTCATTACTGTTTTTCCAACTGAAATCTCTTTCAAAAAAAAATTTATATATATGTTGTTGTTTTTAAGTCAGGTCTCATCTTATTGCCCAGGTTGGCCTTGAACTCAAAGTCCTCCTTTCTTAGCCTCCCAAGGTAGCTAGGATTACAGGTGTGCACTACCACACCCTGCTCCCCCTCAAAAATTTTGTCTCTTCATCTGAGCATATGAATTCTGCAGCCCTACCTGGGCTACAGCCTTTTTTTCCCCTATACCACTCAATTATATTCAGCTAATCTCTTTATTGCCTGATTTGTGTTCTTAATTTTCTTGTCCATTTTGACCAGGATTCCAAATGTGTTATTGACAACTATGTATCTGAACTAATGCTAAGTATTTTACATATATAAATTATTTTAATCCTGACAACTCTCTGAGTTGAGTACCATCATTATTACTGTTCTACAGATAGAAATATGAGGCCCAAAGAGATTAAGTAACAAGCCTGAGGTTGCACGATTAGTAAGTGTCAGAATTGAAACTTAAGCCTGAGTCCTTCTACCATCCAATTTTTAACTCCTAATCATTACTTTGTGCTTTCCCCATTAGCTACAAAATTCCCCTGGAGTCCCAGGATTCACAATTGTAAAGCACAGCAGCAAGTAGACCGTAAGGACACCAAAGTCAATCAAGTACCTTGTCTCTTCTTGGCTTTCCTAAACTTACCTTTCCCAAAAGGGATGTGCACACCAGCTGCATTAGATTGAGTGAGCTTGGTACCTCCATCACAGGGTTTTTTAGCCTTAGCACTACTGACATTTGGGGCTGGGAAAGTATCTGCTGGCAGGTGCTGTCCTATGCACTGTAGGATGCTGTATCACTGAATACCCATTGGATATCACTGGTACTTATTGCATACCAGTTTAAAGAAAGAAAATATGTCTCCAGATGTTGCCAAAATGTCCCTCTGGGAATAATGTGGGTTGGAGCAAAAGTTCCACCATGGAGACCCATTACCATTCCATCAGACAAAATTTAGTCCACTTCTTCAGGATGGCTGGACATCAGCAATCCTTGCCTTAAAGCTCCAGCTGTAATCTTGTCAAATATTCTGTAGGTGAGAAATCAATCTCTCTCTCTCTCTCTCTCTCTCTCTCACACACACACACACACACACACACAAATATGCAACAACAAATGAAAAGGTAAAAATTCCAGCAGGAAAATCCCCTGTGGCATCATCTCCTCAGATGGTCTTTTGTGTGACTGCAGACTTTACTGGAGCTTAAGCTTCGGGCCACCTCCCTCATCTCATTCCACACAGTTGGGCAAGTTACCAACACAATCTAGATTCGAAATCTGCCCCTGCAGAGTCTCTGGACCTCTCTCTGGACAAAGTCTTGCCATTAACTGAAGGAACTTCTGCAAGCCACAAGCATGGAAAAGGTCATGCTCTGCGGTGAATGTTGCTTGGCGTTGTTCTGATAGCTGGGTTCCTCCTGGGAGGAAGATTTTTAAGGTATCTTCTCTGTCAGCACAGCTGATGAGCTGAGGACTCACAGCCAAGTTTAAGAAAAGCTAAAATCTACAGATCTCCTTACCTTCCAAAATGAACTTTGCTTCTCAGAAAGGAGGATTTGTGAACAACCTTCTTTAT
This sequence comes from Graphiurus murinus, assembly GCA_004027655.1. Classification (NCBI taxonomy): domain Eukaryota; kingdom Metazoa; phylum Chordata; class Mammalia; order Rodentia; family Gliridae; genus Graphiurus; species Graphiurus murinus. The sequence continues at coordinate 9,028 of PVLC010036349.1, forward strand.
ATTTAGGGGAAAGGTACAATACACTTTGACTTTGTGTTTAGCCCAATAATGTTTAAAAACTTTAGGATTTTACTCTGGTGGTATTTTTCATTTCATGTTTAAAATGTAAGCATTTGAATCAGAATTACATCAATGCTGATTTCATCAACGCTGATTTCAGGGTAATATTTATGAGGTAGATTTAAATCCTTGAACAATGCTTTAAATACAGTTAAACTGTTTCTCACTGTTTTCTTTTTATTTTATTGAAATTTTCATGAGGAGATTTAGTTTTTGGTATATCAGTATCAATTAAATTTTGTTTTTGTATATATGTCAACATTTTTATGCATCATAGTTTAGCTATTAGGAATCTTCCCATTATTTATACCAATTCCTGTTTTAATTGGTACAATTTTACAGATGTGGATTCACCATGATAAGCTGGGCATAATGGCACACCTATAGTCCCAGCTACTCAAGAGGATGAGGCCACAAATTTGAGATTAGCCTGAGCAACATAGCTAGACTCCATCTCAAAATCAAAAAGAAATAAATTTCACCAGGAAAATTTAAGTTTTCCATCAATTTTCAACTACAGTTTTATGCATATTTCACCATAACCATTTTAGCAACTGTCAGGATTACTTTTGTGTTAATAAAGTCTACCCATTATATTTTTAGCAACTTATGCAAAATGTCCTCAGTGTTAAAATAGTAGGTAAAAAATGATCAAAATTAGGATCAAAATCTCCCACTTTATTATTAAAAGTGATTCCAAAGTCAAGTTCTTAGGCTTTGAGTGGCTTCTACTAAAGTAAGGATCAGGGAGCTGGAGGAAGCAAGAGAGTCAAAAACAAACACCTGAGATTGCTTTCCATCCTTCCAGATTGTTTTCCATCTTCTCTGTCCCTCAGAATTCATTCCCAAAAGACTCTGTTCAAAATTCTACAAATATTCTGCACTTTTCTCACTACTTGCGGAGTCTGTCCTCAAACCTATGATCCTCCTGTTTTAGCCTCCCAAGTACTGGGATTACCGGCATGCAGCACCAGGACCAATTGAAGGGGAATTTTTTTTTTTTTTTTTTTGCGGTACTGGGGATTGAACTCAGGGGTGTTCTACCTCTGAGCTATACCCCCAGCCCTGTTTTTTATTCTTTATTTTGAAACTGAGTCTCACTAAGTTGCGGAGTGCCTCACTAGGTAACTGAGGCTGGCTGAGAACCCGGATCCTCCGTCTCAGCTTTCCGAATGCTGGGATTACAAGCGTGCGCCACCACGCCCGGCTGAAATTTTTAATTGCTACTTCCTAGCCTAACTTATAGCCAATTGCCACTAACTAGGCAATTTCATTTTCCCAAGGTCACACTACTAAACCAAAGTACTGGATACCTGTGAATCGATTTTGCCATGATAGCCAAAACACATCTAGGGTATTTTGCATGTTGCCAAGGGTATTTCACAGACCAACATGATACACATGTGTCTGAGGGCTGAGGATTTACAGCTCACAAAGGCAGAGTAGCTAAATCACTGTGACACAAAACCTTCTCATTTGAAAGGCTTAAGTCAGGTTGGTAGGCTGTAGCCAGACTCCGGTCCCAGCCTCCCATGTACTGGGATTACAAACACACACCACCACACCCGGCTTGAGATGTTTTTTTAAAAAGTTTTTGTTGCTGCGATTTAATAAGTAACATAACCTATAGATCAGAAAATAAATAGTAATGCCCAAATTTAGTCACAAAATGCTGGAATGTATGTCTATAGCTCCATCAGCTGGTGGTGGCTTAAAGACCTATGTCCTTAAAACAGAATCAGGTCAGGGGAGGTGGTAAACATTCTCATTTCCCTGTTTTCTTTCTGGGAGCTCACGCAAACCTGCTATCAATTGCAGTAACCATTCTGCTAGACCTCAGGGAAAACAAAAAAGGAAAAAATACTTTTCAAAATACTTTTGGAAAACACTTCTGTTTGCTCCATGGACCTATTCAGGCGTGGTACTTAGACCAGCTGAGAGGTGGATCAAAGACCGTGTCTGCCCCCAGTGTCCTCAGATTCCCCCTCTGCCTCCAGCCTAGTGCCTAGAATTTCCTTCCAGTGCCTTATCTCTGCAGCTCAGTAATTTCTAACCAAGAGGCTGCACCTGAAGGGCAAATCAGAAACATCTAGAGGCGTTTTTCAAATACATATGCAAAACCCAGCCTCATCCACTTCCGGCTGCCTCTCCAGCCCCTCCAGTGTGCTCCCCCAGGTGAGGGGGCCCTCTCATCAGGGAGAAAGTCACAAGCCAGAGAAGCGCACATGGTAGAAACAATTAAAATCCTGTTAGCTAAAGCCCTATCTATGGAAATTGTGACTGGCACAAGGAGTCTGTGCTTTGAAATTTCTCCAAGTGATCAGATAGAGTCTATATTTATACATGCAACATCAACAGAGGTCCAGGGCCTGCAATGGGTCTGATGAAGGGCTTAGCACAGGGGTACTGAGGAACCGTGCCTGTTCTCAAAGATCTCCTAATCTGCAGAAGAGATAAATAGGTAACAAATACAGGATTGTACTAGGATAAGTAGCCGTACTAAGTTTGTAATCCCAGCTCTGTCACTCACTAACTGGGTGATCTAAACTTCTCTGTGCCTCAGTTTCTCCTTATATAACCCCATAATACTCTTTATGTGGGTTAAATTGGTCAATAGTTACTCAAAACACCCTGAAACAGTGCCTAGCATATACTGAGCAATATACCTCTGTTTGTAAATAATTGCTGCAAATAGAAACCTCTAGGCCATTGGATGCTGGAGAAGGGCCTGATTGACTTCACCCAGAGGCTCAGGAAACACTTCATAGAAGAGATGGCCTCTGGGTTGCAGTGGAAGGGTGAGAAGTCTAAGAAAAAGAAACACTTAGCCAGGCGTAGTGGTGCACACCTGCAATTCCAGTACTTGGGAGGCAGAGACAGGAAGATTGCAGATTCGAAACTAGTCTCAGCAACTCAGTGAGGCTCACATCAACTTAGTGACACCTTGTTTCCAAGTAAAAAAAATAGGGCTGGGGGTGTAGCTCGGAGGTAGAATGCCCCTGAGTTCAAGCCCTAGCACCACAAAAAAAAAAAAAAAAAAGGAAACACTTGTACGGAGTGACAAATAAATGGAAACAAGTGTGATTTGGGGGGAACAAAATTCCACATGGCTGGAAGGTAGGGTCTGGGAAGTAGAGAGGTATAACCTGAAAAGGTAGGCAGAGCCAGGGTGGAGGGCCTCCTCTAAGCCAGGGAGCAGCCTGGACTCTCCTGCTACCAAAGTTTTTTCACCAGCATGCGACATGCTCAGTTTAGGGCTTAAGCAAGCCCTCTGCACAATATTTTTTAAAAATGGCTTGAATTTGTTTCAAAGCACTCTAGGGGTGTAGGAGGAAGTGGACGGCACATAGAAGAAGCCAAATTAGCTATAAGTAGATAATTGTTGGGGCTAGGAAACAAATACACAATATTCCAATTCTATATGATTGAAATTTCCTGTTATAAACTTTTTTTTTTTTTTTTTTTTTTTGGCGGCACTGGGGATTGGACCCAGGGGCAGTCTACCTCCAAGCTACACCCCCAGACCTATTTTTTATTATTTATTTTGAAACAAGGTCTCACTAAGTTGCAAAGGGCCTCATTAAGTACCTGAGGCTGGCCCCGAATCTGTGAGCCTCCTGTCTCAGCCTCCCAAGTACTGGGATTACAAGCGTGCGCCACCATGCCCAGCTTATAAACCATTATTTTAAAAGGTGATCCAGAAAGTTGGGCATCATCCCCAGTAACACATAAAGGTTAATTAATTAATTAATTAATTGGTGATTCAGAGAAAACTGTCAGGCCCTATCATTCTCAATGGTTATCAGTCATTTGCACTTTAGTGTGAAAGAAAAGAATTTTGAGGGAGAGGAGAAAGCAGGAGGTAAGAGAAGGCCACAAAAGTAAAGCCCAGGAAAGAAAAGGCTGTCTAAAGCGAGACCAGGGCAGTGGAGGCCACTCGGCCTCACCACCCCTGGATGTCCTGCCCACTCCCTCATACTCCTCCCCACGTCTGCTCTGCTGCCTGGATATTGTGGCTGACACAAGGTTTAGCAGTCAACTCTCTACAGCAACATGCCCAGCTACGTTTGCCCTCTCCCCCAGGATTTGATGCTAATTTTGAGGGACCACTGCTGACTTATCTCCAAAAAGGAGGCCCAGACCTCTCTGAGTCAATTTTGGCTTCCTAAGTGACAAGTTTTTTCTGGAGTGAGGGTTCATCTGGGATCTTGGACCTAACATGGGCCATATCTTGTATCATCTCCTCAAGGAAAAACAATTCACTCCAGGACCCTGAGTCATTGGCAGGAATAGGGTCACTGCAGGAGGATCCCAAACACCAAATGGGCTTCTGGGGTCACTGTAGAGTGACTTTGGAGAGGTTCAGAGAGAATACAGCCACCAGGATCCCCAAGAGTGGGGACTATTAGGCCTCACTGAAGACAGGACGAGTGCTGCCTGCTTGGGAGAAAGAAAATAGATTGAGAAAGTGTGTGAGAGCTAGGGAGAGCAGGCACACACAGGAAAGAGAGAGCTAGACCAAGAAAAATCCGCCTCAGAAAAGCCAGACTTCTCCAAGCATGTCGGCCAAGCCAAAGGGTTTATCAAGAGAAGGGGAAATGTTCTCATTCTCTCTTTTTATTTTTTTTTCTATTTTATTGGAATACGATAGCTGTGTGACCATATATGTTTTATTGTGGTGGTATTGGAGATATATCCGCAGCCCCCCCCCAAAAAAATGTTCTCATTCTAAGGCAACAGTAAACCCAAAGACACAGGGCTGTACAGACAGGGAGATAAGCTGTACTCCTTCCTGCAGCTTCACAGGAGAGTGAGGGGTGGTTAACCTGCTGCAGAGGTAGAAGCACCTCCCCTCCTTGGAACTTTCCTGACAACTTTCTTCCCTCTTGTTTTTTACTCTCTGCCTGTTGGAGTGGGGGTAGGGTGAATAGAATCTTCCTATCAGCTGCTTTGACATCTGTCATAGTTTGGCAAGAACTAATTTAATGAAATGAGCCTGACTCAGATTTTTTCTGGGAAGAGGCATTTGGGGACAAGAAAGCAAGAGAGGATATGTGTGAACAAAGCCAGAGAAGTGGGCACAGGCTTCCCAGACAGCCACCTCCTGCAACCACTAAGCATGCCAGATGCCCAGGCAGTGGGGAGAGGCCAGTCCCCCCCACCCCCCATAGCACATCCAAAGAGCAGGTGTGCCTCTAGCCAGCAATCATGGCTGCTCTCCAGACCACCTTCTGGCCATCAGTGGCTGGAACAACAGGGTGCTTTGACAATATCTCCTCTTGTGTGACTGCCAGAGAGAAACAAGGTGAGAAGACAGACAGGGAACAGAGAGATCCTGAGCTGACTACCCACTTCACACATTTAAAATGCAACCAGGAAGTTCTTGGTGATGCTGCCCTCTACAGACAAAAATAGTAGCTATGATGCTCATCCCTCCTTCCCCGCACAGGGCCCTAGAGATGAGCTATCTCACTTCCTTACTAGGTAGTCTGGGAGTCACAGAGAACAAAAACAGGGACAAGGAGGCTCAGGGGCCCAGCTACAGACATAAGATCACCAAAAGGGGAGAGATCAAGCTGTCTGAAATCAAACCTGATTGCCTAAGGGTTCCCAAGGTCTCTTACCCAAAAAAAAGAAAATAAAAGAACACTACTGTCCCCTCCCCAAGAGCATTTGAAAATATATGCAGATAGTTTGGGGTTGTCACCTTACTGGCACAGGTCTGATATTTAATGGGCAAGGCCAGCAATACTAAGTGACCTGCACAGAAAAGAATCATTCCACTCAAAATACTGCATGCTCCTGTGAAAAACACTGATAAGGCCTTGCTTTTGTTTGGGCTTTACAAGGCCACTTTTTCTCAAATATAGGACCTTTTGGGCTTCTACATATGTTCAACAACCTCCAAAAAAACCAGTCTTGGAAACACTACATCAAAAGTTAAGCGTTGCCAGCTCCGGAAATCACATGATAAAGTGGTGGTATTACAAATGCAAGAGCAGGCACTAAAATCACATGTTGCAGTTGGATTTGAGATGGTCATCTATGATCCTGAAGAGACCCAGGCTAATCTTTTCTACTTAGATAATTAAATCACAATTGTTAAAATGTTATAAAAATTCTCATAAGTCGGGCATGGTGGCGCACACTTGTAATCCCAGCATTTGGGAGGCTGAGAATGGAGGATCCGGGTTCTCGGCCAGCCTTGGCTACCTAGTGAGACCCTAGACAACTTAGGGAGACGCTGTTTCAAAAATAGAGAATAAAAAATAGGGCTGGGGGTATAGCTCAGAGGTAAAATTCCCCTGAGTTCAATTCCCAGTACCGCAAAAAAAAAAAAAAAAAAAACTCATGCCCACAAGAATGTGCTTGTGTGCTTGTGGACCTTAGTGTAATCCGGGAAAACAGACTTAGTCTTTGCCAACACAGGTGTTCCCACTTCCCAGGTCCCAAGTGCAGTTGCAGTTCACTAGCTGAGAGCTCAAATGCAAAGGAAAGTTTCATGCAAATGCCAGGGACTCAGTGGGTGGAGCCCACCATTCTGTGTTTTTTGTTGGTTGGTTGGTTGGTTTGGTTTGGTTTTCATTTTGTTTTTTGCAGTCCTAGGGATTGAACCCAGGGGCATGCTTTCTCTGAGCTACACCCCCAGACCTAATTTTTATTCTTTATTTTGAAACAGGGTCTCATTAAGTTGTGGAGAGCCTCACTAAGTAGCTGAAGTTGGCTGCAAACCTAGGATCCTCCTGTCTCAGCCTCCTACATAC
>PVLC010036350.1:0-15751 GCA_004027655.1 Graphiurus murinus
TTGCTAAGAACTATTTGGCTATTCTGGGTTCTTTTGTTGTTCCAAATGAATTTAATGACTGATCATCTGTCTGTGAGGAGTGACCTTGGTAATTTAAAGGGTATCACATTGAAACTGTAGATCACTTTTGGGAGAATGGACATTTTGATGATGTTTATTCTGCCTGTCCAAGAGCATGGAAGATCTTTCAATCTTTTAAGGTCTTCTTTGATTTCTTTCTTCAGTGTTTTATAATTTTCCTTGTAGAGGTCTTACCTCCTTGGTTAGGTTTATTCCTAGGTATTTTATTTTGGAGGGCAATATTGTGAGTGGAATTGTTTTCTGGATTTCTTTTTCAGTGGATTTATAGTTGCATGCAGGAAAGCTTCTCACTTTTTAAGATTGATTTTATATCCAGACACTTTGCTGAATTTGTTGATCAGTTCTATAAGCCTTTTTGAGTTTGCTGGGTATTCCAAGTATAGTATCATGTCATCTGCAGAAAAGGGACAGGTTTAGTTTTTCCCTTCCTATTTGTACTTCTTTGATTTACTTCTCTTGCCTTATTGCTCTGGCTAGATTCTGAAGTACTATATTAAACAGAAGTGGTGATAATGGACACCCTTGCTTGTTCCTGTTTTTAGTGGGAACTCTTGCAGTTTTTCTCCATTTATTATGATGTTGGGTGTGGGCCTATTGTATACTACCTTTATGATGTTGAGGTATGTTCCTTCTATTCCAATTCTCTGTAGTGCTTTTTTAGCATGGATATGTGTTGGATTTTGCCAAATGCTTTTTCAGCATCTATTGAAACGATCATGGGATTTTTGTCTTTGATTCTGTTTATGTGGTGAATTACATCGATTGTTTTTTGTATGTTAAAACCGCCTTGTATCCTTGGGATGAACTCAACTTGATCATGGTGTATAATTTTCTTGATGTGGTTTTGAATGCATATTGCTAGTAGATAACTTGTCTTGGATCTCAGGGACGGTTAAGAAAAGATCTTTCTGACTCCAATTTCCAGGCTCTCTACTTTTCTTTTAAAATTTCACTTTAAATACTTAACATGTGCACAAAGGTATACATTAATATATCATCCAGTTAAAAAGAAATATTACAAATAAAGAGAAAGCCTCTGGGGAGATAGCCCTCCCTTCCTATCTCCACTCCCATTGTATGTGCCACCTGCCTTCTCCTGAAAACTATTAACATCAATTATGTGTTTATTTTCTCACACATATCTTTATACTCCTTCCTATGTATGCACTTTTAAAACATACACATATCCATACATGTAAGCATATGCAGTTTTTAATATAAGTTCATCAATGATATGGGACTGTAGTTTTCTTTTTTTGTGCTGTCTTTATTTGGCTTTGGTATTAATGTGATATTGGCTTCAAATAATGTATTTGGAAGAGTCCCATTTCTTTCTATTTCATGGACTAGATTGTAGAGTATTAGGATTAGCTTTTCTATAAAGGTTTTATAAAATTCACTTGGACAACCATCTGGGCCTGGGCTTTTGTTTGATGGTAGACTCTTTATTGCTGCTTCAATCTCTTTGCTATTGGTCAGTTTAAGTTTTTTATATCTTCTTGAGTCAGTTGAGGAAATTTGTGTGTGTCAAGAAATTTGTAAATTTCTTCTTGATTTTTCTGTTTTGTTGGAGTATAGTTTTTTAAAGTAGTTTGTGATAATCCTCTGTATTTCCACACTATCAGTGGTCATATCACCTTTTTCATCACTTATTTTAGTTATTTGGATTGATTCTCTCTTTCTTTTGATTAGGTTGGCCAATGGTTTATCTATCTTGTTTATTGTTTTCAAGAAACCAGATTTTGGTTTTGTTGATTTTCTGTATTTTTTATTCTCTACTTCATTAATTTCTGCTCTGATTTTAATAATTTCCTGTCTTCTATTGGCTTTGGGGTTGGACCATTCCTGTTTTCAAGGGCTTTGGAGTTTGTTGTTGATTTGTTTATTTGGTGAATTTCTGTTCTTCTTATGTAAGTACTCAATGCTGTGAATTTTCCTCTTAGTATTGTCTTCAAGATGTCCCAGAGGTTTTGATGTGTTGTGTCTCTATTTTTTTGTTTGTTTGTTTCTAGGAATTTCTTAATTTCTCCCCTTACTTCTTCTATGACCTATTCCTCATTCAGCAGTGTGGTGTTCAGTCTCCATGTGTTTATGTGGTTAGTCTGGTCTTTCTTATAGTTGATTTCTAGTTTCATTCCATTGTGTTCTGAGAAGACACATGGGATTATGTCACATTTTTTTTTAACTTGCTAGTGCTCACTTTGTGTCCCAGAATGTGGTCTATTTTGGAGAAAGTTCCATGAGAAGCTGAGAAAAATGTGAATTCAGCTGTAGTTGTGTGGAATATTCTGTATGTGTCTAATAGGTCCATTTGGTTTATAGTCTTCTTTAGATCTGAGGCATCTTTACTGACGTTTTGTCTAGAAGAGCAGTCTAGTTATGTGAGAGGAGTGTTGAAGTCTCCTAGTATTATTGTAATGAGATCTATGTTTGACTTAATATCACGAAGAGTTTGTTTTATGAAAGTAGCTGCACCTATGTTTGGGGCATAAATGTTGACTATTATTATTTTTTCTTACTGAATTATTCCTTTTACCTGTAAAAAATGTCCTGCTTTGTCTCTTTTGATGAGCTTAAGTTTGAAGTCTAATATGTCAGATATCATAGTTGCCACTCCTCCTTGTCTTCAAGTTCCATTGGCATGGATTACCTTTCTCCAGCCCTTCACTTTTAGTTTTTGAGTATCTTTACTTGTGAAGTATGTTTCTTGTGGTCAGCATATAGATGGATTCTGGGTTTTAATCCATTTGGTCACCTTATGTCTTTTTACTGGGGAGTTGAGGCCATTTATATTCACTATGATTACTGAGAGATGATTTTAATTCTGAATATTTTGAGTTTTAACTTCTGTTTGAGGTAGTGTTTATTCTTCTTTGCTAAGTTGTTTGATTGTTGGAAATTATTGTTTCTCTGATTCTGATGTTTATTTGTTTATTCTTCTTTATAGTTAATTCTTTGAGTATTTTCTCTAGTGCTGATTTGGAAGATATAAATTCTTTCAGTTTCTGTTTGTCATGGAAGGTTTTTATCTCCCCATTGATTTTGAGAGATAGTTTTGCTGGGTAGGAAAATCTTGGCTGCAAGATGTTGTCTTTCAGAGTTTGGAATATCTTGTTCCAGACCCTCTTGGCTTTCATGACTTGGTTTGGGAGGTCTGGAATTATTCTAATTGGTTTGCCTATGAATGTCTTGGTCTTTTAATTTTGTTGCCTTTAAGATTCTTTCCTTGGCCTCTACATTAGTCACTTTGATTATTATATGGCATGGTGAACCTTTTCTTTGATCGTGCCTAAATGGGGTTCTATATGTTTCCTGTATCTGTGTATTCACCTTTTTTTCTAGGTTTGGAAAACTCTCTGCTATTCCTTTGTTGAAAAGATGGTTGATTCCTTTGGTTCCAACTTCTATTCCTTCTGATATGCCTATTATTCTTAGATTAGCTCTTTTAAAATTGGACCAGATATCATCAATGTCTAAAGCATGCAGTCAAATTGCTTTTTCTAAATTATGTACTATGCATTCATTTTTGGAATGATCATCTTCTAAAAGTGAGATTCTATTTTCCATGTGATCTACTCTATTGTTTATACTTTGTATTGATGCCTTCACTTCAATTATTACATCCTTCACATCCTTAACTTCCTTCAAATCTGCTTTTTTGATTCTTGTTCAGGGCGTCAGATTCTTTGGTTATTTGTTCCTTCATTTCTTTCAGGATCTCTCTGAATTCTTTTTTGAAACCCTGTATCATTTCCACTATTAAAGATCTGAATTGTTCTTCTGGCAATTTCTGCAATTCTGTGTTGGTGGGTTCCATTATTGTGTGGTTGTGGGAGCTCATTGTTTCCTTGCTATTCTTCCTTCCCATGATTTCCGGTTTCTTAAGTTTAGGTCTTTGTTGCTTCTTCTAGCTTCCTCTTAGTCTATAGGTTTCTTTTGTGTATTTTCTCACTCTGAATAGTATCTTATTGTGGAGGTATATATTTACCACTAGATATGCCTAAACATCGAATAGCCTCTACCATAAGGTTATTCTCTGTTCACTGTTGTGTTTTTATCACCCTTTGAGATCAGCCTTGATAACTGTGTCTACTATCACCCCACTTTTGTTCTGCCTATAGGTCGTGTGTTGCAGTTACTCTGGGGTGCCTTCTCTCTGCTGCCATCATGACATTTATGGGTTTTAGGTGTTAATGTCTGGGATCCTGTCTGTCATTTCCATTATAGGAATTTGGCTCAGAGGTGTGAGCAGAACAGTTTGTGCCCTATTTATTTTCAAATCTTAATGTACAAGGTATTTTATCATCTATGGTTCCTTTATCCTTGGTGTCTGGGAAGTCCTTTCTGGTGGTTCACCTCTCTGGTCCAATCTCAGGGAGGATTTAGAGGTGTCAGCTGGTATATAAAAGGGAGAGTTGTGTTGTATTCAGTGGTGAGGTTGGATGAGGGGTGAGAAGCTGGAGTGATGGGTGCAGAAAGAGGGTAAAGAGAGGATATGATAGAGTAGAATGGGGGTTTTAGTAAAGTAATATATGGTAGAGATTAGAGATAGTAAATATGTAGGGGGATTCTAGTAGTCAACATAGGGTATTTAGTTGTAGTGATATGAAATGGATTTAATATAAGACAAAGAGAAAAAAGAAAAAAAGCATTGAAGAAAAGAAAGTAGATAGGAAAGGGGAGAAGCTTGTAAAATGGATGGGAAAGAGAGCAAATAAACAAAAATAACCAGACAACCAACCAATCAATCAAACAAAAACCAAACGAAACAAAACAACAACAAACAACCCTGCAAATATACAAGTACAAAGCTGACTTGGCTTCTGCAGTCCTCCTGTATCTGCATGTATATTTTCAGCTGTTTAATGTCTGCTCACTATAGTAGGTTTTTGAGCATGTTCCAAGAGATTTTATTTGCTCAGTGGCCTATATTCATGATGTCAGTTTGTAGACTTACTTTTGGGTATCCTGCAGTGATTAGGACCCTGATATAATGTCTTATCAGTGCAAGCAACGAGTGCTACTGGTGCCTCTTCCATGCACACTTGAGTCTCTGAGCTTTCCACAGGGCCATACCCTGTGCCACTCTCTGTCTATGCAGGCAGCGGGTGTTACTCGGGCTGGACCCAGTGTAAACCTGGAGCTCTGTGCTTTCCACAGTCCCTGTGCCTGCATATCTCTGTCAACACAGATTATGGATGTCCAGTGTATTCATGAGGCAGTCTCTGGAAGTCCTGTAATGACTCTGTGCCCTGTGAGCTCTGAGTCTCTCCTGTGTCTTTGCTCCAACCCAGCCACTACAGGGCTGAGCCACAAAGTCTCAAACCTTGGGAATCCATTGTTTGCCTCAAGACCCTGTGGTTGCTCTGTTAACTTACAGTTGAACATTGCCCTGGCCCTGGAGAGAGAGGTGAGGTAAGCTGCTGCTATAGAGTCTAGTTGGATATCTGGTCATTTAGATCCCTGTTAAATCTGTAGCATAATGTCACCTGCTTCTGATGTGGAGACCTGCAGCTGCTTATCCTACATCAGGTCTCTCTGGCTTCTTTGCAGAAGGTTTTTAGCTGCTGAAGGGCTAGTAGTCCCAGATCACATAGACAGTTAAGATGGTGTGGCTAGCTGCCAGCACCTATCCACAGGTGAAGTGTGGATCCACTGGTGCAGGGCAGATCTGCCAGTGCAGCACTCGTGGGAGACTTTGTTCTTTATTGTTCTGCCTTCTGATTTTTTCTTTGTTCAATTTTTTGCTGCTTTTTTCTCCTGTCAAGAAGATGTTGCTTTCATAGAATTTGCATTTTGAATTTTACAGTGCCTGATATCTGCTGCTTCTCTCAGTTGCCATCTTGCTGGAAGTCAACCAGAATCCACTTTTCACTATACAAAATTAAATGCCAGTCTTTTTCTAGGTTCCTTTGTACATGGTATGGGGTTGATTTCAGATGCCTACAATTCAGACACTGGATGATGGAGTAGTGACATCATAGAGGCAGACCATTTCACATCTTCCATGGTTATAGGTGGTGGCTTTGATGCCAGCCTCATCCAACTTTCAATATTATGTCATGGTGTACTGTACTGTCAGTATAAGTTGCTGGGTCTGTCCCTGTCAGTGGTTGTGATGCATGGGCATCTTTACTGGGCCAAGGATAATGGAAACACCATGCTTTGCTACATGGCATTTGAATCTAGACGTCTACCTTCTCTGAGATGCAAGAGCTATCCAATAGCCTTAGATCAGATAATTTTTATACTTAAATTAGTCAGATCCATTATCCGATACAGGTTCTCTGATACTGGAACCCTAAAAAAATAAGAAAAAAGCACAAGAGGGTACTGGGAGCTCCGCATGGTGAGTTTTCTTGTTTAATCATTTCATTTGCTAAAATTCCATTTAAAATTACTGACAACAGTTTTCTGATTGCTAGTGATAATATATTCTGGCTATTTACAACTCCATCTGTAGGGAGAAAATATCCTCCTGAATTTCTTGAGTGATGGCCTTGGTATAATTTGTCTTTGCTCTCTTGTTCTAATGATTACTGCTCCCCTAAATAGCAACACTGATCTTTTTTCTTTCCTGTTGCAGGCACTAAAGTTTCCCTTTTGCTGTCTCTCCCTTTCCAGAGAATGTGGTTGGTGGCATTGCTTCAAACCTGTTCTTTCATTAAATATTTGCATCTTTGTTTTCCCTAAATCCTCATTTGGGAATACAGTACCAGTCAAGACAGGCTATGTTATATCATGGTAATGAACAATTCTGAAAACTCAGTGTCTCATGATAACAGAAGTTTATTACTATCAATTCTGAGTCAGCCAGGCTCTTCTTCTAAGTCTTCACCCTGAGATTCAGCTGATTAAAAAATCTTTCTGGAACATTATCAGATGTACAGCAAAAAGAATAGAAATATAGCAAATCATGTGCTGACTCTTAAAGCTTTTGCCAGGAAATGAATCATTACTTCCTTTATGCTATCATGGACCAAAGAAATCACATGGATTACTCCTAAATTCCACAGAATGGGAAAGTATAATCCTCCCAGAGGACAGAGAAACACAAAGAGAAAGAGCCACATGCCACAGAGTTCCTTTACTTCCTTCCAGCAAAATCATTCAACTTCTTTTCCCTAAGAGACACAATTCCAGGGCCCCTCAACCCCACTCACCTCAGATTCTGTTTCAAGATCCAAGTTTAGAATCTGCACAGTGATGTCTGCAAGGTCTGTACCAGATGTTCAGGAATACCTGGATTCCAGGAGCAGTTGTCATAGTTGGGTTTCCATGGAAAGATGTGTCTGGGAGCCGGGCATGGTGGCGCATGCTTGTAATCCCAGCATTTGGGAGGCTGAGACCGGAGGATCCGGGTTCGCGGCCAGCCTCAGCTACCTAGTGAGGCACTCCGCAACTTAGTGAGACTCGGTTTCAAAATAAAGAATAAAAAATAGGGTTGGGGGTGTAGCTCGGAGGTAGAATGCCCCTGAGTTCAATCCCTAGTGCCACAAAAAAAAAAAAATGTGTCTGGGAAGGGAAGGAAATATTGTCCAAGGATTGGGAAAGTGAGCCAGGGAATGGAGGCAGCTGGTCAGAGGCCTGGGCAACTGGAGCTAAACGCCGCTGGAGGAATAATGGGTGCCAGTGGAGAAACTCACCTCCAGGTTACCCTCAATCGATTCCTACTGACTCCCATTAGTCATTGGCTGATGGATGTTCCCAGGTGAGTTTCCCAGCACTTCTGGACTTCCATGTTGCCAGAGAAAACCCTCAGGCAAAGTAATTTAGGTGACATAGTTGGAAGTCATCAGGTACATCTTAGGAGTTGAGTCTGAGGAGATAGGATGAGACTACAACATCATCTTTATACTGATGAGCCCCAAATATACATTTTATGTTGTGTTCTACCCAAAATTCCATGTCAGAATATGGATAAGACAATCTTAATATTAATTCCCTTTCAGAAAGAGAAAGAATGGGGAGGAGCATATAGCAATCATTGGCCTTTAGCAATACTGTAATCATATTAAAGGATTTCCAGCTGGGGATGGAACATTCCTTATTTTTTGTTTTCCCTCACCCTCTGGAAAAACATTCTACCTTTTCCATGATCTTTTTTTATTAGTGCATATTAATTATATAGAATAACAGGTTTCATTGTGGCATATTTATACATGCATTTAACATATTTAAATCTGTCTCAAATGCAACTGAAGTGGGTTTTAGAGAATATGTCCCATGAGGAGCTGGGTAGTTCACTTTGTCTTCTTCTTTCCAGAGAAACTTGGAAATTCTACAGGTCTTGAAGTGTAGAATTTTTTATTTTTTGTCTAGAGTACTTATTTTTTGTCTAGAGTACTGTGATTCTTTTGACATAAAACTCTCAAAAACTCGACTAGTATCTTTAAGTCAACAACATATGGTAGTAGCTATGCCCACAACTCTTTCTGAGACATGACTTCCTCTTAAAATATAATTTTGGGTAACTTGGATTTTTCAGTCTCCTGAGCAAGCCATACCCTTAGGATCTTTCTTCTGAGCTATTTGGTTCAACAGAAAAGATTTATTAGATATTCTGTTAGTTTTCTATTATTGTCTCACAGACCACTAGATCTCGTTGGCATAAACAATGCACTTTGACTGTCTTTCAGTTCTTTCTTCATAAGACTGGCATTATTCAGCCTGGTTCTCATATGCTGAATCGAGGTGTCATATAGACCATGTGACTTTCTGGGGCTCAGGATTCTCTTGGAGGCCACATAGTTATTGAAGAATCCAGTTCCACACAGTGTTGAATCAATGTCTCCAATTTCTTTCATATTGCCATACCAGGATCACTTTTAACTCCCAGTGGCTGACTGTCCTCAGTCCTTAACAGGGAAGCTTGCTTCCCCTTGTTTCTCTTTCTTTGAATCTCTCAAATTCTTTTAAATCTCCTTTTCAATGAGTTAAGAGTCCTCTGATTAGGAAACCTAATGACTTCTGCAAAATCTTTTATGCATGGAATCTCTTATCCATCATGTTTATAGTTTCTACTCACACTTGGGAGGAGTTACATAAGGTATGCACACACCTGCCTACCTAATTAAAAGACACAGAGGTCAAATTAATTTACAAGACTTAAAGATGCTACAACTACAATCTTTCATTGACCCTTCCCATGAGACTAAGTTCTAATCAGCATTTTCTGCTTAGTTTTATCATTTACTGTTTGGGTTTGAGAAGAAATAACTTTCCAGAGTAAACAAAGTCTTGAGTTTCGGAACTCTTTATCATGCTTTAGACTTGACTAAAAATTGGTTAATTCTTTCTGACTTCATCTCTTTCCTCTACTATTTTTTTACATGCTAAAAATACCAGTCAAGGCACCTGCTGACATTCCCTTGGCCTCCCTTTTAGCTTAGACTCACACATTCACAAGGAATATTGAGTCATGAGTTTTTCTAAATGTCTCACCACTGTATTAACAGTGACTTCCATCTTCCTGGTCTCCAATGTTTCATATTTCACTTTTTTTGTAGAAAGAAATCCCAGTTTGGGAACGAATGTCTTTAATTAGTGAGAAGAGGCTGAGTATGCTGCTGTGTAATAGATGACTTCACAATCCCAGTAGCCTTTAACAAGAAAGTTTGCCTGCCTCCTCTGCACCATACCTTCCCAGACCAGCTGATATCCACTCTGAGATGCAGCTGGGTGAGGTTCTCTGTGTGGCAGGCACAGTGCCACTTCTATGCAGAAGGGGAAAAGCTAGGCTCTTAACACATCTACCCCAAGTGACAAGCATTGCTTCTATACACATCTTATTGTCAAAAGCAAGTTAAGTGGCCATTTCTATACCCCCCAGGTTATAGATGTGTGATCCTACTGCAGGGATGGGGAGTATAGGAAGAGAAATCAGAATATTGGATGAAAAGAAATGACAGTGAATACTTATATTGCTCTATCTAAAGGAACTTTCAGCCTTCCCAGGATGGGGCTCCTGTTTTCTTCCCTCTGGTCTCTGGATGAGTAATATATCTTTAGGAAGCAGGACAGAGCTCCCTCTGGAAGGAAGGGTGAGACTCTCTGTTTTGTTTATCACTTCTCAATCTTTCTCCTACAAAGATCCGGGCACTGCAAAACCCTCTAACTTACATATCCACTTAACAATGAACTTCCACCGAGGCCCACAGGCCTGGCCTGAACGATATTTATCTTTGTCTTTCTTTGGCTTATACATAGGACTTACATAATTTTTGTATTCATTATAACTATTGTTTTTGAATAAGAGGGACGATTTGGGTGCCAAAACATTAGGGATCTTTGCTGTTTTTGCAGTACCTACAGCCTACTTCAGTTTGGTAGATCAACTTTCTCAGGACTCATGGGGAGCTATCAGGGCTCTAAACTGCTGTCTACATTCTTAGGATGATTGAGCACATATTAGCCAAGGTTCGGTCATGAAAAGAGGAAGCCCGAGAGCTCTTAGAGTGGGAAGCTCAGCTGATTGCTGGAATATGAAACAGGTGCCTGGCAAACACTACCAGCAGTGGAATATTTGCACTGAGCCTTGAAAGAAGAGGGCAGGTTTCCTAGGTGAAAGAGATAGGAATTAGGGAGGTAAAATAGGAAATATAAGCAGAGAACAACTGAAGGATTCAGTTTAGTCTGGTGATTAAGAATTCAGGCTTTGGAGTTTTACTGGGTTGTGTGTGAATGCCAGGTCTGAAGTTTACTAGTTGAGAAGCCTCAGACAAGTCACTTTAGTTCTTGGAGGCTCAGTCTCTTCTTCTGTAAAATGGTAGTAATCATATCCAACCTCAAGAGGGTATTGTGAAAATTAGTATAGATATTGCCATTTATTTTTTATGAATATTAAAATAAATGACCCAAGTCATTTTTCATAAAGGCATAGAACAGACTCAAGTAAGGTGTTACCGAGAAATGCCTAGCTCCTTTGATGTGCTTGTGGATGGATTGGAATGTAGGGTATGGCTCCCAGAGTAGAGGACACAGGGTATAGAAGCTGTAGCTAAGTATGTAATTGCAAAGTCTCAAGTGTCTTTTGAGATACGAGTTTTTGATTTTACATAAAAGAAAAAATATAATGGAAACAACTGGCAGCATACAAAATGATCACATTTGTACGAAGAAAGCTCTTTCTATAGCTGTGTAGAGGAAGGACTGGGAAGGGTGTATGAAGCCAGGAGGACCCTAGGTGGAAAATGAAGTGGCTTGAGCTGGGTAAGGTCAGGCCAGGGGGATGCAGACATATGACTCAGACATTTGTTGTGAAATCAGAGACTGGTGGGAAGAAAACCCAGGTGTCCTGTGAAGAAGCTCAGATGCCTTGGGGGGGGCAATCTTTACTACATAAGGACATAGATAACCCCAGAGAATTAGATATTGTTATTCCCATTTTTTTGGAAGTGAAAACCAGGGAAGGGAAGAAAATGCCTACTCTTATCTTTGGGGTAGACTCTGCGTGTTGCAATTCACACACACCAAGCATTAGCTTAACACATTTGTGTTTAGTTTGCATTACCATGATGATGGTCAATTTTCTGTGTCAACTGAGCTAGGTTCAGTCTCTGGTTAGTCAATCAAACACCAATCCAGGTAGTGCTGGGTAGGTGTTGTGTAGGTGTAATTAACTAAGGGAGATTGTCATAGAGAATCTGAATTAGCCTGAGGGACTTGAGAGCAGAAGTAAGTCTTCCTATAGAAGAAGGCATGCTAGCGGGGTGTGATAGTGCATGTGGGTAAAATGCCCCTGGATTCAATCCCTAGCACCAAAAAAATAAAATAAAATAAAGAAGGCATGGCAGGTGTGGACCAAAGCTTGAGCTTATGTGAGAGAGCCTCATCCTTCCCTTCCTAATGCCTGGTCCTAAGGGTTTCAGGCTTGCCCAGTTAGGTAAGTCAATTCACTGCAATGTGTGTTTATACATAAATATCTCCTACTAGTTCTACTTTTATAGTTGATCTCTGACTGATAGAGCTTTCCATAAGGATCAGAAAAGCGTTTGAATTCAGCTTTGTGCCTTCCTTCAGGGACCCAAGCACCTTCTAGTACATGTTTCTATCATCTCTTCTAGGGCCTCAGAATTTTCCACTGGGATTTTTTTTTTTCACTTGATTGGTGATAGAAGAGAATATAGCATAGAAAAGTACTCTTGCTCTAAACTTTTGTCTTAGATGGGAGACTAGCACATCTGGAAATCAATACTCCATTGGCAGAATCAGTGACATTATGAGAGAGTGTCTGGAGACTGGTTTGATGTGCTCATGGTCAGTCCAGGCCATGGTTGGATACCTTTTACCCGTTAGTTATTTGTTAGATACTGGATCCTGAAGAGCTGGAGGCTGAGAGATATGTCCCATTTGGGATGAAAGAAAGATGACTAAGGTAGGTCAAATATAGGGAAATTGGATTAAAAAACAAAGGGTAGCAGAGAACCAAGGAGTGCTGCATAATGAACTACCAAACACTTAGTGGCTTTGGGCATCCAGTGTCTCAGACTTCCACTAGGCAGGAATCTGGGTGTCACTCAGCTGATTCTTCTGCTCAGCATCCTACGGGCTGTGATCAGGTGTCATTGAGACATCAGAGCAGCAAAATCTACTACAAACTTGCTCAGGCTGATGGTAGAATCAGCCTCCTTGTGGCTTGGATGAGGTCTTTGTTCTTTGGTTGACTGTTGGCTGATGGTTGCTCCTATTCTTCAAGGTCTCTAGGAGCTCTTCCAGATCACAGTCAGGTCACTGCAACGTGGCCATCTTTCTCAGCACAGTAGCTATTCCTTCAAAGCCAGCGATGAAGAAGTGAATGAGAAAGAAAGAATGGACTTTTGTAGTTTGGAACACTAATTTTCATCATGTGGCTCTTCCTGGGTATAGGATGATCATGCACAGAAAAGAGTGCATAAGTCTTGAGGTGGAGAATAGGGTAATAGCTGCACACTGCCTTACAAAATGACGCCTCATGCAGGTAATTGCCAAGGTGATGGAGAGCGGGGGGGGGGGGTTCAATGTCATGGTGAAATCAGCATCATTACTATAATGAAGATGGTAATTGGACTGGATTTCCATAATTACATCAGCTCTGCTTATTGAGATATGAAAGGCCAAATACCCAAGGCAATCCAATTCCTTCTGTTGCTGAATTTCCCCCTTCCATACCCAAATGAATTTTTCTCTTTTTAGGCTTTTCCTGGGAAAGTCATTTATAATCTGAGGTGCCATCTGTTTTTCTGGCTTTAAGCCAAATGACTTCATTATAGATTGTGGGAGACTTTCTGTTGCATTCTTCTGAGTTTGTGCTGTATCAAAAAATGAAAGAAAAAAAAAAAGACTTGGCAATCAGGAATTTCCTGGAAACAGAATTGAGACAAGGATTTGAGTACTCATTTTGGGGAGGGGACACCAGGAAGCATTAGTATGGAGTGGAAAGTGGGGCAGGGAAAGGGAGGAAGCACATGCAGTGTGTTTTGGTTTTATTTTTTATTAGTGAATTGTAATTATACATCTTTGTTAGGTACAAGCTGGTAGAGGCATACATCTCTCTTTAACCCTTCCCCAATTCTGTACCCATTTCTTCCCCTCTCCCTCCTTCTCCTATTCAGTTTAGTGATTAACTTTTATATGTTTGTGAAAGTACATCATGTAAATTAGGATGTCCCCCCCATCCCCTTCAGTTAAGTCATCTTCTTTGATCATCTAAGGTTTCTCCTTCTGTCTTCATCTAGAGTCCGTCTTATGACCCCCTTTCTTCCTAGCTTACGTATATTAGGGAGAACATATGATTTTTAACTTTTTGTGACTGACTAATCTCACTTAACATAATGTTTTCCAGTTCCATCCATTTCCTTGCAAATGGCATGATTTTGTTTTTCTTTATGGTTGAGTAAAATTCCATTGTGTACCTATCAAAGACCTGGAAGACCTGCAAGTCTACTTGCAGCTACTTGAAGCCAGCATAGGTCCAACACTTCAACACATAGGCACAGGTAAAAACTTTCTCAACAAGAGCACAAGCAACTCAAAGGAAGATCAATACATGGGATTGCATTAAACTGAAGAGCTTCTGTGTAGCAAAGGAAACTATCAAGAACCTCAACAGAGAGCCCACAGAATGGGAAGAAAATTTTTGCCAGCTACTTCTCTGCTAGAGGACTAATATCTAGAATATGCAGTGTGTTTTTATGAACTGGTTACCAGTGTTTACTGCTGAGCCATGATCCCACTGGCAGCCTGGAGAGACTGCAGAACATGCCTCAGGTCATCCCAATTAAAGGGCAAGAAAGCAGGAGCATTTATCACCAATTCTCATCTGCTTGAGGGAGGCCCCAAGGGAGTTACTTTCCTGGACCCTGCGGCCCATGGGTAGGGCTAGCAGGGATGGCAGTTGTTGCTGCAGGTGTTTATAATAAGTCCATCAGGGTGCACAGGAAATGTGGGTATCATTGTACATGATGGTGCTAAAATGTGTCTTGGGCAATTAATACTGCAACTTCTCTAGGTCTATATCAGAAAAGAAGCACAACTTTCCAGAGTATACCTTCTTACTTATTCCTGGATTTGATTTGGTAATATTAATATTCTTTTCATTTTTCATATATTTGTACTTGCAGGGGACATTGAGCTATGGATTTCTTTATTTCGTGATTTTTTCTATCTTGCTTTGGCATCAGGTAACACAATACCTCTTCTTGCCTATTTTCAGAAAGAGTTTGTGTAGTATTTGGTTATTTATATGTTTTGTAGAATTCACCAGTGAAGCCATCTGGGCCTGGAATTTTCTATTTGGGGAGATTTTAATTACTAATTCAGTTTCCTCACTTGATATATATCTATTTAGATTTTCTATTCCTTTTAGAGTTATTTTTGATAATTTGCATCTGTCTTGGAGTTTTTCCATTTCACCCAAGTTTTCCAGTTTGTTGGCATAAAGTTGTCCCTTACAATCTTTTTAGTTTTTGTAGATTTGTAGTGATATCTCTCTTTTCATTACTGACTTTGGTAATTTCTGTCTTCTTTTTTTCTTCTGTTTTCTTTCTTAGTCATCCTAGCTAAAGCCTAGACCCACTAACAATAGTAAGAGTCCAAACTCCTCTCATTTAGTAAACAGCCATTCCACAAATGAACAGTACCAAATGTTCATTGAATAGGCAACCCTATTTTGTACAATAGTACGGCGTTACCTTAACCAGTTGAGGTCTAAGAGCAAGGCTCGGCCTGCTAAATAAGGGACGTGTGACATTTCTCGCTTTACATTATTTTATTCTGGAAATTTGGGCTTTGCTTCCACATTAAAAGATTTTTTGAGAGGCGCAGGATGCTACACAAATTGAAGTCATTCGGGGGCTGTATACAATGCCTCAGCCTTGGCCCAGGGATACTCATTAACTCTACAAATACCGGCAGCTGAGTCAAGAGAACTTAAGTTTCTTATCATAAGTAAAGGAAGCTTTAAGACAGAGAGCTTGCCAAACTCTCCGCTTACCTAAAACTTATTAACTAGGTATCTTCTAGCTGCCTGAGCAAATAGGAAAGATTTATCTAATGAATAGTTTCTTCTTCGCTATCAACCTTTACCCCCTGCTCCTCCTTCGCTGTTAACCTCTAACCCTGCTCTCTACTAAAAGAATAATTCATTTACACTTTTGTATTTTTGTAAACTTCTGCTGCTCCCCAAATCTTA
>PVLC010036351.1:0-15854 GCA_004027655.1 Graphiurus murinus
GTTCATTCTCACGTATGTGTCTGCTGATAACGATGCATGGGTAATTCTGCAGAATCTCCCCACATCTTTTCATCTTTGCCTTGTTTTTTAACCATTTTGGGGGCTTGCACACTTTTGTCATTTGCCTTTGCAGAATTTCATATTATCCTTTGGCCATGTTTCAATTTCATGCTACACTGAAGTTGTGACTCTTCTTGGGTCCCTTTTCTTTTTGTCATTATTTACTTTCCTTTATCTATTCCTGTTCTATTTTCAGCTTTTCATCTTTCACCATTCCAAAATTGCAGGGACGTTTTCACCACTGTGTAAGTTTGTGTCGCCGCTTTCGCCTTCTTCTTCTTTTTGTTCTTGATGTGAGTTGAACTGTCACTTCACTTTATGACAATTATAATTTAAAAATCGTTATGGAATTCTACTTAAGTTCATACTTACTAGTTATAATTTCACATACTTGCACTTTAATTTCCCACTTAAATCTTAAAATCAAAATTTTCTTCCTATATTTTATTTTTATTCTAATTTAACATTTCATATTCTTTTTATATTTTTTCTAAGACTATTTTAAACTAATTTTCCTGTCCTGAAAATTTCCATTTCATTATCTTTTCTTTTTATTAGCATATAGCATTGAGCTTCAATCTAAATCTCATTCCACATTTCTCTTTTTTTCCATATATATTCACATAACACAGGAAAATAAGAATAAGCATATTTTAGATTTAAATTTATTGATACGATACATTTTATATCTACAGTGTAAAACAATAAAGACAAAACAAGCATTTCCACTGAGTGTTGTTAAAAATGTTATTTTTTTTTTTTTTGGTACTGGGGATTGAACTCTGGGGCATTCTACCTCCAAGCTATACCCCCAGCCCTATTTTTTATTCTTTATTTGGAAACCGAGTCTCACAAAGTTGCAGAGTGCCTCACTAGGTAGCTGAGGCTGGCCGCGAACCCGAATCCTCCAGTCTCAGCCTCCCAAATGCTGGGATTACAAGCGTGCGCCATCACGCTCGGCTTAAAAATGTTTTTGATAGTACCTTCTGTTGCACATGCCATTACAACTTTTGATAGATAGATAGATAGATAGATAGATAGATAGATAGATAGATAGATAGCTTTACCAATAACAAAGATAATATTTCATATTTCTGCAAAAATAATATTTCTAATAGTCCCTTAGTATTCTGTAACATGCTAGCAAAACAAACCTGTTGAGTTAAGAGATAATATTTTGTAAAATCCATGCAAACTTTCCTACTAAGAATTTTTTTCCTTCATATTTCCCCCAGCATTTAATAGGAAGAATTTTTTTCCCTTTTCTTAGGACTTTCCCTAGAACTTTAATACAATATGATATCTTTTCAAAACTACTTTATGAAGTACATATTTCATTGATCAGAGAGGGATCAAAGGGTCAATAAATTCAGTTTATTCCATATTAATATCTCAAGTCTTGACTGTGTCGATCTTTCCTTGCTGAGCACTCCAACTTCTAAGATTTAAAGAGTATTTCAATTTTTAAAAAAATGATCCTTTTCTTATAATTTTCTTAGTTGTCCATAAACAGCACATTTTTATTTTTGCTTGATTTTGAATTTTTTTTTTTTTTTTTTTTGCGGTACTGGGATTGAACTCAGGGGCATTCTACCTCCGAGCTATACCCCCAGCCCTATTTTTTATTCTTTATTTTGAAACAGGGTCTCACTAAGTTGCGGAGTGCCTCACTAGGTAGCTGAGGCTGGCCGCGAACCCGGATCCTCCGGTCTCAGCCTCCCAAATGCTGGGATTACAAGCGTGCGCCACCACGCTCGGCGATTTTGAATTTTACAAAATATGAATTACATGGTATATATTCTTTTGTTCCTTGCTTCTTGGTTGGCAGCATGTCCAAGTTTGATCCATGTTCAATAATGCAGCAATAGTTGATTTGTCTTCCTTGCTATATAGTATTTCATTGGAAAGAATTAAATAAGTGTGTAAATAGTTTCCTGATTTATTTCTTTCGGATACATTCATAGATGTAGGGTCATTAACTCAAAGGTGACTTCCTTTTAGGTTTATGATATATATTAAAGATTTGCTCTCCAATTATTATAGTCTAGTATAAACATTTTCAACTATTTCTGAGAATACCCGTTTCTCTTCTACCTCACCAATGCTGTGATATTACATTCTTTCTAATTTCTTTCATGATAAATTCCAAATTCAGTCCCCTGAAGATGAAATTTTTCAGATGAAATTGTGTGCTTAGGCATGAAGATATAGTGATAAGGTTGTTTAGTAATTTCTGTAATTGGGAAATTCTGTTTGGAGGTGACGAGTAGATTTGCATCATCTTGGACAGAATCAGGAAATGGAGAATAGCAGACCTTGTCCTCTTACTGAAGGAGGTTATTTCCACATATTTAGCATCGAGAGACACCAATGTAGTTCACTTTTAAATCTGTGCATATGAATCTCAATTGCAGTGCGTGAGTGGCATCTATTTTCTGAGTGGATCTGCCTTCTGTTTTCCCCTATGGCACTTTGACCCCTGTTAAATAAGTGGCATCTTTCCAGAGGAAATGATTAAATCAAAAGGCTTCTTTGCAATCAGAATCATTCAAAATAAAAGCTTACCATTCCCGATTCAAGCTAGCAGAGTAGGGAAAACAATTAACAAAATCCCTACTGGTATAAAATAATGATTTGGGGGCATCAATAGAATTTTTTTTTCCTTAGAGATTTATTTTTTAAGAATATATCTCCCAAACTTACATTTAAAGTCTTAAGTATGTTTCCTCTTCATTTCCCTTTCCTCTATGTAAAATTTAATTATATCCTAAATTTTTCATTTATTAATCTTTTCCTTATAACTTTGAATTGGATTTTCAAAAGAGGGTCCAGATAATAAATTCTCTGAGGGAAGAGAATGTGAACTGATGAAACCACATTGATTCTTTTTCTTTCTTTCTTTTTATTTTTTGTCTTCCTTAAAAATTTTAGGAAAAACAAAAACAAAACAAAACAATATAAAAACCCAAAATAAGAAATGATGTATGACAGTAACAATCAGCTTAGAATTTGCCCCACTTAAGGGTCACAGTGGAATTATAGTACTTAATATTCCATTTTAACTATATTATTTTTTCTTTCTTTTTTTTAAACCCAGGGATATTCTACCTCTAAGCTACAGCCCTAGCCCTTTTCTTTACTTTGCTATTCTTTTCTTTTCTTTCTTTTTTTTTGTTCTGTTTTGTTTTAATCTGAGCCTCCCTAAGTTGATTAGGCTGGCCAGAAACCTTCTATCTCCCTATCTCAGTCTTGAGATGGTGTCCACCACCATACCCAGCTGCTTTAACTATTAGATTGAAAATTTTCTTAATCTATATCTGATATCACTGAACACCCTTTCTATGGAAAACTTTATCATTTGATATTTTCATTTTGGACAAATATCAATAGGATTTAAAAATCAAAGAATCCAATGTACATTGTAAAATGCTTTGTCAGAAGGGCATGGTGGTGCAGGCCTATAATCCCAGTACTTAGGAGGCTAAGATAGGAGGATCATAGGCTCAAGGACAAGATCAGAAATTAGTAAGACTCTCAACAACCTAGTGAGACCTTGTTACAAAATAAAACTAAAAAATAGGGCTGGGGGTATAGCTCAGAGATAGAATGCTCCTGGGTTCTATCCGTAGCACTACAATTAATTAATTAATTAATTAAATACTTTGTTACTGTTTTAACTTTTGGTATTCTTTGTTTCATGGATGGAAAATTTTCCGCAACCATTACACATATGATGAAATATCTATTTTTTATAATATGTTGGAGCAACTAGAATACGACATGGCACATAAAAGATACTGAACACATAAGTGTTTAATGAATGAAAGAAAAATAGAAGTTCAAGCTATATCCTTTCTTTAGGGCAATTAGCACTGTTGCTGTAATGAATTTTTTCTCTTAAACCTTCAGTTGTTTGAAGCAGTTTTAATTAAACTATAGAGGACTACAAAATGCTAAGCATTAGTTTGCACTGACCTTTGGAGTCAACGGATCAATTCAGTCAGGATTAGAATTTTTTATTATAATTTTAATTTTCTGTTATATGCTTATGTATATATTGGGTGCATATATATGCATAAATTTTATAACGGTACCATCTGTATGCATATATGTATATATATCTTATAATGATACCATATATTATAAAATTTATAATGGTACTCAATACCATTATAAATTTTAATCCTTAATTTTGATTCTGGCCTTTCTACTTGAAAACTCCATAAAACTGGTGTATTTATGAGTTATGAGTTCACAACTTTTGACTAAAATTAAAAGACTGCTTCAAGTAACTAAAGAGAAAAGAAGCAAGCATATTGTTTAAGTACCTGACAAGTCAGGGTTAATCCAGCAAGACAACAATATCAACTAGAAGAACAAGTTTTTTGCAGTTTCTCTTCATGTCTCCACTCTGCCTTCTACAGTATTGACTTCCCTAAGATAAGCTTTCCTAAAATAAGCTTTGTCAAAGAAGAGCTGTCAAGAGGAACAAGGTTCCATGATTCCTCATTTTTGTCTATCAAGAGAGAAAATGATTCTCTTAATCATATGATCAGAGAAAAAGCTGCATTCACCACTGGGGTTGAGCCAGTTATATCACAAACTCATTCCTGAAACCAGATCCTTAGCCAGGGAACTCAGGTCTTACCAACTCAGGCTTGTTGAACCTCCCATTCTTAAGCCAAAGCTATGTTAAAGGTGCTGGAATTAACATCCTTATCCTCCCTGGAAGAGAGCATACGCACAAGCCTGCCAAATGGCTAAGCTGCTGTACCTGATCAGGTAAACTATGATGCTGATAAAGCAAGACTCCATATACCCACTGAAGGCCTTGAAGGGCAGATTAAGTGGTTTAAAATTATTTCATACGTTAAAAGCATCTTAATCATGGGAATATTCCCTCTAAGACTGTAATTAGCCTGCTTATGGCAGGTTGTAGAATTAGAAGTAGCATGAATGAACTGTAGACCTGCTTTTAGGAACCACATTCATATATTACTCATGTGATACAAACTATATTTCATCTTTTGTTTTTTTTTGAAGTATTATTAAGTCCAAAGTGTACATCAACTGCTGACACTATTAAGATTTTTTTCCCCTGATATTTTTGGAAATGATAAGAATGACTGCTAACATTTTTATCTACATTCCAAATGATAAAGGCTGTACATAGATTAGTCCTTTAGTTTTCTTAAAAAGTTAGGAGGTTAATTTTTTCCTTCATTTTGCAAACAGGGAAACTGAGGTTACATTAAATAATTGGCCACATAGGTAGCAGATCTAGTATTCAAAGATAAATTTTCTGATGGTCTGTATTTTATACACTTAACCTGCAAATACAGAATTTTAAAAAAATTATGAAAATGATGTATGCTAGATGTTGAAGATGATCATCAACCTCACATTTGAGGGGGGAGGAGATAGATTAAACCATGAACTTGGCTTACTATGCTTTTGAAGGCCCATACAGAGAATTTAATGAAATATATCCATAATTTGTATGAAACTTTCAAAACTGTAGGTCAGACATGGGCGTGGTAATACACACTATAATACCAGTACTTGGGAGGCCAACCAGGAGGACTGCAGTTTTGAGTACAGCCTCAGCTGGACTTGTTTCAACATAAAAGAAATAAAAAGGGCTGGGGGTATAGCTCAGTTTGAATGCCCCTGGGTTCAATCCCCAGAAACACAGGGGAAAACAAACAAACAAACAAAACATACACACACACACACACACACGCACACACACACAACTAGAGGTTATGATAATTAACTAGGTTTTTCTTAGCATAAAGACATTTCTAATGTTCTTCTGTAAATATTTGAAAATAAAAGTATTGGGGTTGAATAAGTCCTAGAGAGGTGGAAGGGAAAGGAGCAGGGAACAGAAAGAGAAGACAGGAGGACATTTTCTCTTTATTAGTCTTTGCTTTCAGGAAAGAAGCCAAGAGGGGGCAGTGGGTGACATTCGCACACTCCACTCAATTATTTCAGTTGGTGGAAACTTTGGGATTCTGGAAAAGCTCCACGTGCACAAAATCATATTTATGGAATTGGAAAAACTATGAAATATAATCTAGGATAATAAAAAATAGTGGGTATTGGCAAAAATAGTCTCAAAACACTTCTGTGTTGTGATGGGCTCTGATTTGGCAAGCTCCTTTGAGGAAAAATGTTCAGGAGTCATTCTGTCTACCGTGGGCTTTTTGGGCTTTATGTCCAATACATGTCAGCATTTAAAGCCAAAAATAAGCTGTGGGTATATTAAGGGATAGAAAATACTTAAATAATTATAAATTAATGACAAGATCAAACAATAGCAAACTACACTATCTGGAATAGGATATCCCATTTGGGTTGCTTCAGCTGGAGTGGTCTAAGATGCATATTTAGTTTTTATAAGCACCTGATCTTGTAGACAAACGAAAAACTTTAGAATTTGCCTCTGGTATTTAAGCATGGCAAGGCATAATACTCTAATGGTTATATTCTCTTAGCCTTTAAAAAGAGAGTGCTATTTCAAACAAAAGATCCATATGCTTTCATTAAAAAGAATGGACTTATATTTCCTGAAGCTTTGATTTCTTTGGTCAGAAATTGAAAGTTTATACATAAAAAAGGCCCATTAGTGTTCAACCTGCTGCACCTTTCAGGCTGCAAATACTTTTAGAATGATTACCCTTATTTTTTTAAAAAGTATATCTTAGTGGAACTTTCTTTTATTCTTAGGGGGGCTGGTTTCTTTTTAATATTCAATTTTTTAATATTTAAAATTATTTGATCACTATTTAAGTGATTTCAACTTTTTACATTCCTCAAATCTGAACTTGTCTATAAACACGAGCTTCAATACAATTGACTGTAGTTCAAATTAGAATTGAGCTGAGCAATAATTCAAGAGTCATTTAAAGGTTTAAAGACTTGGGTTTCATATTGAGTGATTTCTGTGTCTCAGATGTGTGCCTAAGTAGGGAATGGTGAGACAAGGATCAGGATGAAGTGGTGCAGATTTACTTGCCTTAGTTGGAGCTTTTGCTGACATGAACATCGAGATCATTGAGTGAATGGATGTGACTTCATTCATGCACTTGGCATTGAGCGTCTTTAGCTTTTCTCCCTTATATAAGTAAAATACCTTTGCTATCACCAAGTGTCAATCTGGAATCTTTCATAAATAATAAATTGCATATGGGTAGAGGTCAGTATGATAAAATGTTATTTTATTTTTAACGAGGTTATAACTCTGAGACCACAAGTAAGGATGGTAATAGTGCAAGATAGTGCAATGCTAGGTGCAATGAAATCTTGAATTAAGGGTAGATCATTGCCCTGATGTTTTAGTTTATATCCTTCCTTCCATGTATAGCTACTATGGCAACAGGAAACTAAAAATACCCGACTCTGTAAGGGACCTATATTGTAGAGTGGATTTTTTTTTTCAATTGAGTTTTTCAAACTCGTTAATGGATTCTGTCATAGACTAAAAATACTGGAATTTACTGGCAGTAGCTACAAATGTATCTTGAAGACAGAGACCGCATTACCCGGGTTTATAAGCTCACTGATTTAGGAATTAGTTACCTTGACCATTTACCCAGCTCTTGGTTTTTTAGCTATGAAATGACTTTAAAAAGATAAAGAAATCTGATGTGTGCATGGCCAGAGACAAAACAGGGTCTGCACTTCATTCAGGTTTATTGTTTGGTGTATATTAAATTCTCACAGGACCAAGGTCATACCCCCGGTAATAAGAGAAATCTAATGATAAGCAATAAAAAACAAAGATTTATCAATTGTTAAATGCCTCTTTTGGAGACTTTCTGTGTAGAAATGGGAAGCTATGTTGCATAGTGGCTGAGGGCACTGGGAACTTTTATAACCTAAAGGTTGTCACGTGTTCCCTCTGTGGGTGTTTCCTTCATTGCAAAGTTGGGCGCATTGCCAGTACATAATTCATTGTATTGTTGGAATGGTAAAGCAGAATGTCTAGTCTCTGGAACCAATTACTCCAAGTTGTACTATGATTACCCAATAGCACTTAAAAATATTGAGCTAGTAGCCATCAACCCTGATAAAAGAATACCAACAACAACAACAAAAAAAATGGGGTTTTGGTTTCCTTTAAGAAACACAAATTTGACAACACTAGGACCATATCTCGACATGTCAAGAATCTAGCTGGTAGTACTATATTTTCCAGTAATCATATTCTCTCCTGGATACTACATCACCCTCAATCATACTATTGTACAACTATACCCATTGTCACTTTGGAATCTACTACCTGCCTTTGTTTTGCATCTAATAAACTCTATTCACTTGTGATAAAAAAAATTAAAATGTCTGGAACATGCTAAGTATGCTATGCTTTTCTGGATCTATACAACAATATTGAAGGTACAGATTATGAGGAATGTGGATTTGGTGTCTTCATTAGGGCCATAGCAGGCCTTCATCAAATCCAGACCTGGTAGACCACTGACTTGATAGCTTCTATATAACATCAGACCTGGTGGTTCCTATATAACATGCAAATAAAGGCTAGAAAACAGGAGCCTGCATGCCTCCTTGCATACATGGGTATTCAGGTGCTTACTGAAGAAAATAATTGGTTACTCTCTTAATTTTTCTCCTTGTCCTATTTTCTGTAAATAAAAATTGCACAAATTTATTGTAAAGAAAAAAATCTTAATGATGCTGTAAGGTGTTCACAATGTAGCAGGATTTTTTTTCTAAAATTCTTATGTGGATTAAATCATTGAGTCCTTACCTCCATAGTGTGGTTAAGTAAATTGCCCAAAATTGTACAAGAAGAAAGGGACAGAGGTTCCACTTGTCACCACGACCCTTTAAATAAATATAGAGAAATGATGTTCTTGAAAGTGAAGACTTAATAAGAATCTATAGGATGTGATCCCACTTGGTATCTCAACTCTTTGGATACTTTAACAGAACTTGACAAAAATAAAGATGTTTAGGACCAGAAAGCAATTTTTAAAAAGCATGATAAAACTTGTCACAGAAGATAGCAAAACACACTAAAAAAAGCTGTAACATTTAAAACATTGCAAACTTGACCTGAGAACAGATAAACAGGTAACAATGGCAACATATTTAACAAGAAGACTGAATAATTTAAGAAATTTAATATATGACCAAACTAGCATTTTAAACTATCTCAATTTATAGGAAGAAGAAACAGTGAACTATTTGATAAGCAGCTTTGGTTACATAGATATAATATCGAAAAAATTTGCTTGTTTATATAATGCAAAGCCGCTTTCCTTAGAGAGTAAGAAAACTAAACATAATTATACAAAATCATGAACTTATTAGAAGAAAAGTTAAGATAATATTTTTATAATTTGAAATGTAAGAGATTACCTAACACCAAATATAAAGACTATAAAAACATAAATTTGGTTATTTTTATATATGTTTTATTATTTTTAACAAAATGTACATTTACAATTCTTTCATGGATTCAGTTTGAATTTTTTTAGCCATCTCCTATGGAAACTGTTCTTACATTCGCCTTGTTCATTCTAATGAAAATAATCTCACAGAAATAAAGAGTAGAATGATAGCTATGAATGAAAAATAGAAGATCCTACTTTTTTAGTAAACAAATAAAAAAAAATCACATGGTGAACTTGATTGCCCCCAACACAGAATTCAGAATTCTTGAAATTAAACTCAGGGAGAGAAAATTTTAGAACCATAGTATGTAGTATGTTAATGGTCATCTAGTTATGCTTCCAGAAAGTTTGGGTTTTATTTAGTAATTTACTCTGAGTTCTTTGCTTCATATGGTTTCAAGTGACAGCTCAGTGTCCTTTCATTTAATCCTGAAAGCATCTCTTTAGCATTTCATGTAGGCAAGTCTACAAGTAATGATACTCCCTCAAATTTTGTTCCTTAGCTTAAAATATCTCCATTTCTCTCTAAGTTTACAAAATATACTATTGCTGGGTATAATATTCTCTTATAAAAGATTTTTCTAAATTATTTTAAAAATCCTATCTCATTTCCTTCTGGCCTCCATAGTTTCTAATGAGTACCCATTGCCAATCTTACTGAAGATACCTTGAACCCACTAAGTCACTTCTTTCTTACTGCTTTCAGGATTCTTTTCTTTGCCCAATTTAACTATATACAGTGTGTTTTGGTGTGCTTTTCTTTGCATGTATACTTCTTGGAGTTCATTGAACTTCTTAAATGGGTAGATTAATGTCACTTTAATTAAATTTGAATAGCTTTTCTTCACATATCCTATTTACCTTTCTCCTCTCCTCTGGAATTTACATTATGAATGTGTCTGTTTAATGATGTCCTGTAAATCTCTGAGGCTATGTTAATTTTATTAATTTAACTTTCTTTCTCTCAGACTGAATCATTTTAGATCAACTTCCTTAAGGTACACAGATCCTCCTTTTCACTGATGAAAACTGCTGCTTACATTTTCTTTTCTTTATTAATTGGTGCATTGTAATCATACATCTTTAGGTACAAGCTGATAATGGCATATATGCACATATTTCTCATTTAACCCCTTTCCAATTCCCACCCCACTCCCTTGCCCTCCTTCTTTCTCAAGTTCAGTTTAGTGATTGACTTTGATATATTTGTGAAAGTACATCATGTGCATCAGGGTGCCCCCCCCATCCCCTTCAGTTAAGTCAATTTCTTTGCTTATCTAGGGTTTCTCCTTTTTCATCTGGAGTCCCTCTTATGCCCCATCTTCTCCCTAGCAAACCCATATTAGGGAGAACTACCTTGAGATCTCCCCTAATTCCAATCAGAATGGCAATCATAAAAAAAATGAACAACAACAAATGTTGGAGAGGGTATGGAGAAGTGGGAACCCTAATACATTGTTGGTGGGATTGCAAACTAGTGCAACCACTTTGGAAAACAGTATGGAGGATCCTCAGACTCACCTAGTGCTGGCTTAGTAGTCATGAATTATTTAAGATTCTGCTTATCTTGGAATGTTTTAATGTTTCCATCAATTTTGCGTGATATCTTTGCTGGATATATGAGTCTTGATTGGAAGTTGTTTTCTTCCAGGGTCTACAGTAGTTCACACCAGTCCCTTCTGGTATTCAAGACTTGGGTTGTGAAGTTTGGAGTGATTTTTTATTTTTCGGTACTAGGAATTGAACTCAGGGGCATTCTACCTTTGAGCTATACCCCCAGCCCTATTTTTTATTCTTTATTTTGAAACCGAGTCTCACTAAGTTGCAGAGTGCCTCACTAGGTAGCTGAAGCTGGCCGCGAACCCGGATCCTCTGGTCTCAGCCTCCCAAATGCTGGGATTAGCGGGCAACATCACGCCCAGCTTGTTTTCAATGCTTTTAAGATTCTTTCCTTGGCCTATATGTTAGTCATTTTGATTATTACGTGGTGTGGGAAGGTCATTCTTTGATCTGATCTTAATGTCTTAATGGTGTTCTGTATGTCTCCTGAATGTGGATATCCACATCTTCTATGCTTGGGAAATTCTCTGAAATTACTTCTCTGAAGAGGTTTCTGATACCCTTTGTCTGTGCTTCTAGACCTTCTCCATTGTCTTTATCTGTAAGTTTGGATGTTTTGTATTGTTCCATATTTGTTGGGTGTATAGGTTGTGTTGTAATGTCTTCTGTATATTTTTGACCGTGTTTTTAGTTTTGAATGAACTATCTTCCAAGAGTAATACCCTGTTTTCCATGTGGTCTAGCCTTCCAGAGTCGGTTTCTATTGCTATATTCATTCATTTATTAACTCCATTTCATTCAGAGCATCTTTCTGGTTCTTTCTCAAAGTTTCAATTCCCTCCTTCATTTCCTGTACACTTTCTTTGAGGTCTTTTATCATATTGAAGACCAAAATTCAAAATTCTCCTTCTTGTATTTCTTGCAGATCAGTATTGGTGATCTCCATTGTTGTTGAGTTGTGGGAGTTTATTATTTCCTTACTATTCCTTGTTCTCGTATTTTCAGAGTTCTTGGGTTTGTATTTCTGTTGTCTTGTCATTTTCTTGTTCTTTGTGTGTGAGTCTTGTGCTTATTTATTATCCTTTTATAATAAGGTCTATGTTGGGGTTATATCTTCATCTCTACCAATCTAACTCAATTAATCAAAGCTTTGAGTTTGTCCCCTAGAGCCTCTTTAACTAGATATAGTCCTTAGTGCAAACAAACAGGAGTCTCTGATTGGCTGCAGGCCACTGTGTTCTCCTGGCCCCAACTCTGCAGGGTCTGAGACTATGATGTTCTACTCACAGCCTGTAGTTTGCTGGTTGGGACTTAATGTACCCCAGAGACAACTGTTGCTCTGCTGATTGTGAGCCTGTAATACTGCAGAATGCTAACGTCTGGCTTCTGTGACCTGTAGGCTTAGGCTTAGCAAAGCCAGGGGTTGCTATGTTTCAAATTTATGGTCTGGCTCACTGAGCTTTGATGGCCCCTGGAACAACACTCCAGATCTCCTTGTTGCAGTCACATGAGTTATTTTTAGTCACTAGCATACATTTATGCCAGATACAAACTCTGCTAGTGAGAATACTGAATCCCCAGCTTGTGGCTGCGATTAAGTAATTCCCTGGAGGGCCACTGGCCTCTTGGCACGGTCTGGTCCAGATGACGCTACTGCCACTCTCTGCCCTAGGCCCAAGCTCTGGCAGGGAGAGATTCCACAGTTCCAAGCTGGGGTCTTGGGTGGCTCTGTTTGAAGTCATGTCCAAAGTATATTTTCTATAAAAATGACTGGAGGTGTTTTCGCTTAATATTATCAGAGTTTCAGGTCTTACATTTAGGTCTTTGATCCATTTTGAGTGATTTTTGAGCAGAGCCAGTGGTTGAGTCGTGTTTCAATCTTCTGCATATGGCTATACAATTTTCCCAGCATCATTTATTGAGAAGTGGATCCTTTCTCCAGTACATGTTTTTGATAACTTTGTCAAAAATCAGTTGGCTATATAAACATGGGTTTATTTCTAGGATCTCTATTATATTTCTTTGGTCTATATTTGCTTCTGTTTCTATAATAGTACCTTGTTGGTTGAGTTGCTTTCTGCATTTAATGAATTTTAGTTCTTTATTGAATTTATACATTGGTATTCTGTATTTATTTGTTCATACATCATTCTCCTGTTTGGTTGTTTCTGCATTTTTGCTTTTTTTTTTTTTTGAACCTATATCTATGGTTTTTCTTATATCATTGAGTGTATTTAAGACAACAAATTTTAAATCTTTGCTATATCTAATATCTGTGCATTCATAGGGACAGTTTTTATTAATTTCCTCTGTGAATTATTCATACTTTCTTAAAAACTGTAGATTTTGAATATTCTGATGTGTTAACTCTGGAAATCATATTTTCTCCTCTTCCCGGTTTGTTTTGTTTCTCAAGTTGTATGCTATAGTTGTTTGTGTGTTTAATGAGTTTTTCTAAAATATTTTGAAAAGCCTTCATTCTTGGTCTGAAATCTTTGTTCCTTTAGCCTGTTGTGAGCTACCTTTTACCCAAAGGAATAAAGTTTGCCAGTTGAGGGGAAAGTATTTAATTTTCATTTTACAAAAAAGAATATATTAGCATATTATTTATGATAAAAACATTCTAAGAACTGTACTGAAACTTCTTAAAAGTAAAAATATGACTCACTATCCTACTACTCTAAGCATCTATTTTCAGAGATTCATATTCTTTTCCAGTTATGTGATTAACCAATATTTTATAGTTATAATCAAAATATATTTATAGTTTTGTTCTGCCTATGTTATGAATATTTCTGTGTTGTTTATTATTTACAACTAAAGCTTTCATGTTGGCCCAGTCTCAAACATATTCAGAGCTAGGCTGAAAATGCATAGCCAAAATTACATCTGGACAATCCTCCACCGAGTAATAATATACTTCTTTAAACTCTATACTTGCTCATGGACATTTGGTGTCTGCCCCAATCTTCTATTTGTCATATAATACAATTGGGAGAAGTTATTTCCTTGTAAGTTTACTCTCATTGAGTGTGCCAGAACTGGGGCCAGGACTCAGACCTATTGATGCTCTGTCTCTTAGTTTGTCACTATTTAAATCTTAAGAGAATCAGAATGATAGAGAAAGGAACAAGGTGTAAAGTGCAAGGCAAATGAAAAATGTCATTCTGGCTTCATAGACGGAAAATCATTTCTTTGTAGTAGCTACATATCACTGGACATGAGGCTTAAAGTCCTAGGAAACCCCTTAAAATTATGAGAATAACTTAGAATTATAGGTACACACCTGCAATCCCATAATTAATTCTAGTACTTGCGAGGCTAAGACAGGAGGATCTCAGGTTCAGGGCCAGCCTCAGCTACTTAAGGAGACGCTTAATCATTCAAATTTAATGAAAAAAATTAAAAGGGCTGAGGCATACCTTGGACATAGAATGCCCCAGGGGATCAATCCCCAGTTCCAAAAAAAAAAAAAAAAAAAAGTAAAAAAGAGTCAACCCAGAATTCTATATCTAGCAAGTATATCTATTACACACAAAATATGACTAAAGACTTTTTAAGCACACTAATACTAAATAATTCATCACCAAGAGACCCTCATTACAGATATATTAAAGTAAATTCCCTACACCTAAGGAAAGCAATACCAATAGAAGTTTGAATTGACACAGAAGATTGAAGAACATTTAAAATACCTTCTGCAATCAACTCCATCATTCTTTTACTAATGAGGAATCTGTGGTTTGGAGAGGTTCAGCAATGTATGCAGTATCAGGCTACCCATGAACAGAAATTGCTAGAAGAATGTACAAGACCAACACTTCAACATATAGGTATAGGTAAAAACTTCCTCAATAATAACCCAAAAGCTCAGGAAATTAAAACAAGAATTAATGAATTGTATAGCATTAAATTTAAAAGCTTCTGTGTAGCAAGGGAAACCATAAAATTTCTACAGATAGAACCCACAGAATAGGAGATCTTCATTACCTAACCATCAAACAAAGATTTAACATCAAGAATATACAAAGAGCTTAAAAATTTTAACACTAAAAATAAAATAAAATAACCCAATTAAAAAATGGACAACTGAGCTGGGCATGG
Organism: Graphiurus murinus; assembly: GCA_004027655.1. Lineage (NCBI taxonomy): Eukaryota > Metazoa > Chordata > Mammalia > Rodentia > Gliridae > Graphiurus > Graphiurus murinus. Next base: position 15,147 of record PVLC010036351.1, read on the forward strand.
TGGCACATGCTTATGATCCCAGTACTTGGGAGGTTGAGACTGGAAGATCCTGGTTTGTGGCCAGCCTCAGCTACTTTGGCCTTCCACAACTTAGTGAGAGCCTGTTTCAAAATAAAGAATAACAGTCAGGAATGGGGGTAGAGTTTGGAGGTAGAATGCTGCTGGGTTCAATCCCTAATACTGCAAAAAATAAAATAAAAATAATGGACAACTGAACTGAATAGACACTTTCAAAAGAATAAATGCAAATAGCCAACAAATATGTTCCTCATGTTTAGCAATCAGAAAAAATTCAAATCAAAACTACATTGAGAGGACTTCCGGGAAGATGGCGACGGAGTGAGACACGTCTCAAGAGCCGCTGTGAGCTCGATTCAAAGCAGTCGTGGATCCAGTTTTCTGAAAAAAGAAAAAAAGCAACAAAAAGGTGGAAAACGCTGTGAAAACTGGAATACAGCTGAGCAGAACCCGGAAGACCGACCAGAGAGAGCAAAGAAGCCCGTCTCCGTGGCCCCGGCGCCACGCCGCCAGGCATAAGCCGCCACTGAGCCGGCCCCCGGCGTGGAGTCTACTAAGAAAGAGACAACAACCCTCGGCACCCCACCGGCCAGAGCTGAAGTGAGCGACCCCTGAACTCCTCATCCTAGCCAGGCGGCATTTCGAGGCACCTTCCACAGAGACCGGAACGCGTGGTACGACCAGCTTAAG
>PVLC010036352.1:0-15837 GCA_004027655.1 Graphiurus murinus
AATGGTTGTGTTTCTTTTTGGTATCATTTACTTGGGCCTGAAATAATTATTTTAGCACTTCTTGTACTTCTGGCTTCTACATATGAGAGAAAACATAGGACCCTTGACTTGATTGTTCATTTTTTTCTACTTTTGAGTTTTAATAATATATTTTAGATAGAAATCCTTTATCAGTATTTATTGTGCAGATATTTTATCCAAATCCATGGCATGCCTACTCATTCCCTTGGCAGTGTGGTTTGCAGAACAGAAGTTTTCAATATCACTATTTCTGTGACTGTGGCCTCTTCTCATGGCAAAACAGGAAACTCTAAGGTACTGGGGAGTACTTCAGGTCTGTGAACAGCGAATTGTCTTAGCTCTCTTTTGTCCAGAAATAAACTTCAACATGGTTGATCCTTTGTCTTCTGACTCCACAATACCTCATAAATATGTAGCAGTCACTTGAATCATTGTCTCACTGTGTATAAGGTTTAATTTTTCTCTGGCTGGTTTTTATATTTGGCTTTTAGCAAGTTAATTATAACGTAACTGGATGTAGTTTTCTTCCTATTTATTTTGTTTATGATTTGTTGACTTCTTAAATCTGTACACATATAGCTTCCAGGAAATTTGCATGTTTTGCTGCCTGTGTCTTCCCAAATGCTTTTCTGGCCCATTTTTTCTTTTCTCCACCTGGAACTTCAGTCATTAATATGTTAGATCCCCGTGCAAATGGGATTCTGTGGTCAGCCAAGGACTTGGGTGGAGTCTCTGCACACAATTTAGATGTCTCCTTCTCTTGTCTCCTCCCTGTTGGGATTTGCCCTTCAGTCTGCTGGTCCTGGTTGCCCGGCTCTGTTTTCTGGTCCCTTTTTTTTGGAGACATTCATGATTTTTCTCGACCTCTGAGCCTCTAGCTAAGAACATTTGGCCTCTGACTTAAGTTGTCCCTTTAGTATTAGTGTCGCTCTCCCAGTGACAAATTTTCTTAGTTTGTGTTTATCTGGGGATTTTTATGAAGTCTAGGTTGGCATGAATTTCATTTGAGCACTTTAAAGATGTCATTCCACAATGTTCTACCTCTGTTGTTGTTGTTGTTGTTTTCTATTAAGAAGTTAGCTGTTGGTCTTTAAAGTGATTTTGTTTTTGTCCTTGGCTGTTTCTAAACATTCTCCACTTGTGTTTGTTCCCAGTGATTCTGCTCTCATGCACTTAGGTACTGTGTTCTTTGTGCTCCTTCTTCTGAGGATTCATAATGCTTCTTGACTTGGGGACTTGATTTATTTCTTCAATATTGGAATATTCTTGGTTATTTTCTCTTCAAATATTGTTTCTGCCCATAGTCTATGACGCCTTTCCACTGTTCCAGTGATGTCTCTTACTCTTTACCATCCTTTTGTCTCTTTTTTCCTGATGTATGTTCAATTCCCCAGTTCCTCACTGTGCCTAATATCCTTATAAACCTACCTATTAGTGACTGATTTTAACTATTGTATTCTTAGGGTTAAAAATTTCCACTTGATTATTCTAACATTTTCTAGTTTTCCAAACATTGCATGCTTTCTTTTTTAATACTTTGAACATGTTTAACCATAGTTATTCTGAACTTTGTGTATGATAACCTCAATACCTGAGTCTTCTATGTGTCTGTTTAAATTTTTTCTTTCTTGGGTTTTAACCAATCTTTTTCTCCCAAGTCTAGATATTTTTTGCCAAGTAGTAGACATAAAGTTTGAGCAGTTTTAGAAAAAATTAATTTTCAAGATGATGTCCTATTTCTCAAGACAGATTTTACTTTTGCTTTTAGTTGGCAGCTGGGCAAGGGACAGGTGATGATAATTCAGTGAGTGAGGTGATTCGAAGAAGGTTTTCATTCTATATGAAGGCTGGTCAGTTTCTAGGTCAATCCTGTTCCTAGGTTGTAGCTCATTCAGGTCCCACTTGGAAACCTCATATGTTTCTCCAAGTCCCAAGTCCCTGATGACCCATAGACTCTAGTTTTGTCCTTTTATTTCTGCAAGGTGGATGGAAGTTCTGCTCAACTCTTTAGCTGCTGCTTTCAGAATTGTCAGTGGCCATGCTGGGCGTGGTGGTGCACACCTGTACACTTCGCAGGCCACGGCAGGAGGGTCACAGGTTTGAAGATGGCTTCAGCAACTTAACAAGACCCTGTTTCAAAATAAACAGAGATAGACTGTCCCTGGGTGCAATCCCTAGTGCCAAGAAAGAAGAAGACATGGGCACAAAAAGCCACATTCTTTGCAAGGCCCAAACATGTGCCATTTCATCCTTTTATTCTCCTTTCTCTTTCCCTTTCCCACTCCTTTCCCCTTCCCCTTTCCCTTTCCCTCCTTCTATCCCTCTTCTCCTCCCTTCCTTCTGATAGCATTTTGGTGGTTACCAATAGGAAAAATGTAATGGAAGAATCACTATCTAGCAGCCTGGAGCCTCAATTTTATCCAACTGTGATATTCTACTTGTATGTGACCTTGGGCACACCACATACCCTCTTAGGCCTTGTTTGATAATCCATAAAATAAAAGGTTGAATAAGATGACCCCGTGGGAGCCTTCCATTCTCAGATGCTTGGAAACCATCCTTCACCATGAAGTTAGTGTCAGGAAGGGCATTTCATAATAAAAGTGAGGCCATAATACAACTATTTTCTGTGATGTTGAGAGTAGGTGTAAAGTCAGCTAATCTAGAAATTGACATGTATAGTTTTAAATGAGCAAGTCAAATTTCTAGGATTACATTATACTGCAAAGAACAAGCTTATGCTGAGAGAACCCAGCTTGCTAAGTGAGATAACAAATGTAAAGCACCTGTTTCATTTCTGGCTCACTGTGGGACTCGGTAAGGATTTTCCAAAGGAATGAATGAGAGATCACCATCATATCTATCATTTATCAACTGCTTGTGTGCCAAGATACTTTCATGAATAAGACAGATTCAACATCTGCCCTCTCCAAGGGGCAAGTATTATTATCCCTTAGCTACACATGGGAGAAAGGAATTCCAGTCTGGTCTTATATTAAAAACCTTTTACCAAATAGCAACATTGGCAGCTTTAGTTCTTCAGCAACCTGAGTTGTATGCCAATGAGCAAAGTAATCTTCCATTTACCAAGGGCTTTTTCAGCTTTTAAATGATGCATTAAATCAAACACCCACTCACCAAATATCTGTGGGTGTTGGCTGTAGCAGATGGATCTGGGCGTTGGGTGCTGGGATGCATCCTGTCCCAGCTGATCATTTATTGGTTCCCTGACTCTGGTTGGATGGAGCTGGCATCTGTCTTCCAGGGTCCTCCTGCCCCTAACAGTTTGTGGTTATGGTGACTAAATTATCGCATGATGAATACCATGGCAGATGTATAAACAGAGGAAAGGGGGACAGCAATAAAATAAATGTCTCAGACACATTTTAGGATTCTAGCTCTTTCAGTTACCCAGGAAGATGTGTGTGTGTGTGTGTGTGTGTGTGTGTGTGTGTGTGTGTGTGTGTACTGTACGTGCGCACACGTATTCAGAGTCCCTGGGATCCTAGGATAGTTTTCTTCTCCCTCAGGCAGGGTGTGAAAATACTCATCTCTCCAGACCCTCATTAGCACCAGCAGTCATCACTGTGAAATCTTAGGAATTCGATGAGCAAAAAGTAGAATCTAGTGTTCTTCATGTGCATTTTTGGGTTACTAGGGAGGCTGAGCGTTTGACGCAGTTCTGACAGCCCGTTTGTGTGTGAGTTGCCTGTCCTTTTCTTGACCTGTTTTTAATGGGGGTGCTTGCCTCTTTATTATTATTTTATTAGAGTTTTAGAAATTCTAATGAGGATGTCAGTCCCCTTTGTGTTATACATTACTAATATTTTTCTTAGTTTGTTTCATATTTTAATGTTTGTTATGCTTTTTAATATGCTTTTATTAGTAAAAATCTAATAATATTTTCTTTCTGTGTTTATATTTTTGGTGTTATTTTTAGCAAAAGCCTTTTGGGCCCATGAATTACACAAGTGTTTGTTTGTATTACTTTTCAATATTTTCATGAGTTTTTTCCATTTAAAATTTTAAATCTATTTGGAAGTAATTTGGTTATATGTCATAATACATAGAGCTGACTTAATTTTTTCACATATTTAACCTATTATCTCAATATTATCATTGAATTATCCACTTTTTCTTTATGATAGGAAATACTTTTATTGTGTAATAAAACCATATATATTGAGATATATTTTATATATATACATATATATATATATATATATACATGCATTGGGTTAGTTATAGGTTTCTATTATCTTTCACTGATTTCTCTTCCAGAATCATACCATTTTGAAATCTGCCAGAGCAAAATATTCATAACTCTTACTTGCAGTTGCTGTCATTTATTCTTCTACATGGATTTCAGAATCATTTCACAAGTTTAAAATGTTGTGCTGGAACTAGGAATGGTGGCACATAGCTGTAATCCCAGTACTTGGGAGGCTGAGACAGGAGGATTGCAGATTTGAGGCCAGATTTAGCAACCTAGAAAGACCCTCAGCAAAGTAGTGAGATCCTGTTTCAAAATAAAAGAATAAAAAGTGTGGGGGTTGCATCTTCAAGGTAGATTTCCCTGGGCTCTCAATCCCCAGTACAAAAAAAGTTATGCTGGTATATGGATGGATCTGAGGACATTATATTAAGTGAAGCAAGTCAGACACAGAAAGACAAATACTTTCACATAAACATGAAAGCTAAAAATGTTGATTTCATAGAAGTAGAAGGGTGGTAACCAGAGGCTGGGAAAGGTGTGGGGGAAGAGGAGAGGGGATGGCGCATGGGAAAAGTGGTGCAGTTGGATAAGAGGAATGACTTCTAATGTTTTATAGCACAGTAGGATAACTATGATTGACTATAATTGGCTATATATTTAAAAATGGCTAATGGAGAGGATTTTGTGTTCCAACATAGAGAAGGGATAAATGTTTGAGGCAGTGGATATACCAGTTACTCTAATCTGACCATTATGCAGTGTGTACATGTATCAAACTAACACACTCTACCCTATAAGTATGGTAATCATGTGTTCATTAAAAATTAAGAAACAGAAAAAAATAGTTGTTTCAGGATATTTATAGAAGTTAGTATATTGATTAATTTAGGCGAGATCTGTCATCTTTTCAGTGCTAGTTTCCCAGGAAGGCAGCACATCATTCCATTTGCTTTGGTCTTCTCTGCTGAGGTGCAGGTGCTCTGGGCGGATGTAGCCTGTACACGCTTGGGGCTGGAGGCAGAGATGCTGAGCTCAAATCCATGTCAAGCCATTAATTAGCTCATACAGCAGCAAGCAATTGTTTTGCTTCCCCAGTGACTGCCATGTAGTGGGTGCTCAGTAAATGTTGAAGAAAGGTTTGAGTGAAAGAATTGATTCTTGAGGTTTTTGTTTTTACTATTGTGAATGTGTGTTAGTCTGAATACTTGCCAGTTTTTTGAGTCATTCTAACAGGTAGCTGATCATTTCAAATTGCAATTCTCTGGTGACAAATGATGGTCAGAATTTTTTCCATATACTATTTGCTGTCTGTATATCTTCTTTGGAGAGGTGTCTGTTCAGATCTTTTGTCTGTTTTTCCTTTGGGTTGTTCACTTCCTTTATGTTGAATTTTAAGGGTCCTTTGTATGTTTTGGATATAAGCTATCCCTTATCAAATATGCTTTGAAAACACTCCCTGCCCCATCTGTGGTTTGTTTATTTTCATTCTTTTCACAGTGTCTGTTGGAAGCAGTTTTTTAATTTTAATAAAATACAACTTAGCAGTGTTTTTCTTTCATGGATCCTACTTTTATGGAATAATTTTAAAAATCTCTTATCTCCTTGGTTTTGGCGTGTTGATTTGAAAACAAAAGCTGAGAGTAGAGGGAGCTTCACAGGTTCCACCTGGCAGACAGTGGAGGCACATGAGAACAATATATCCATAGAGCAGAGGAGAAACAGCAACCTAATATTTCAAAATAATATAGGAGAAACTAAGAGAAGGACTCAAAGTTCTGAAGGAACAGGATGAATTCAAATTAGAAAAATACAAATTTGATAGTAGAAAGATATGAAAGAGAGTTGGCAACTGAGAAAGGAAGTGGAAGTAAAAGCAAAAAAAAATCATCTAAATCAAACTCAAAGAAATACAAGAGTGAACACATTCAACAGAAAGCAGTGTAAAAGGGCTGGGATGTGCTGTAGCTCTGTGGCAAAACACTTGCCTTGCAAGTGCACTGCCCTGGGTTCCATTTCCAGTCCAAAAAGACAAAAAAACAAAACAAAAGAATGTAAAAGAAATAAAAGTTTGAAAGGAAGAAAAAATGAATAAAAAAGGAAGATAAAAATATTTGAAAGTGATAAATATGAAAGATAAGAAAGGGAGATTCATATAGTATATATAATGATTTGTTATATATTATATACACTCACATATATGGAATATCTATCTAGATCTATATATAGAATACATAAATACATATATGTGTGTTATATACATATATATATTATACATAGGAGTCTCTACAAACAAAAAACAAATTATATTGTATACTGGCAATTGATCCAGAATGAACAACATTAATATATAAATATATATATATATATTCTAGTAAAATAATTGTTCCATAAGTAAAAATCTTTTGGGGATCCAAGCAAAATGACCAAGCCATTTATAAGGGAAAGAAAATCAGATTGGTACCAGGCCTTGACAGTAATTCTTTAAGCTAGAAGACAATAGAGAAACATGTTAAAGATTATCTATAAAAGTAAAAGTGAGCCAAGTCTTCTATCTCAAGCCAAAAGAATTTCTAGTATAAAATCCACAGACAAACCATTTGAACATGGCAGACTCAGGGAACGAGTTTCCTGTGACTCCTTGAGGAAGCTCCTGACACCCACTGTGACTGGAGAAGCTTTGATACAAGCACCGCTGGTGACATGTGAGACAGTGCAGTGCATTAGACCCCTGGCTTTTGTGCAGACCCCTAGATCTCCTGGCCTCCCAAATAGTGTCCCTGATCCCAAAGCAGCTGCGAGTGATGGTCTGCTAAGGGAATCCCTTGACTCGAATACCATTTCTCCTCTGCTCTGTTGCTGGCCTTGACTCCAGTCTTTGGGCTGTGGTTGTTTGTGTTCCTGGGAAGCCATACACCAGTGCATCTGTAGTTTGCTCAGCCTGCTCTCCACCCAGAAGATGCATATCGTCAGACCTTTTCAACATCAACAAGGGGAAATAATTTGCTTTCTTTGTTATTCTTTCTGTTTTAAGCACAGAAAAGCTCATTCGACCTTGCTTAATAAAAAACAAAACAAAACAAAAAATCTAGCAACTTACTGGCTCATATAACTGGAATGTCGAGAAGGCTCTGGGTTTCTTTCCATCGCTCCACTCTGCTCTCCACTGCGTCACTTCCATCCTTACATGATGTCAAGATGTTATGAGCAACAACTTGGCAACAGGTTTCTTTTGATAAGCAGTGAGGGTGTATTTTTTTAAAAAATAAAAGAATAGCCCCCCCCCTTTTTTCAGTGTTCCTGGCAAAATCCTGAGATAAACTTACATTGGACCAACTTAAGTCATATGACTGGTCCTAACCCATTGCCATAGTCAGGTATGACTATGAGCTGAGCTGTATTCACATATATTCTTATGTTTTCTTTAGAACTACAGAGATCCCCAAACAGGGCAGTGAACCCTGGGAGGAGAAACCAGGAAATGGATGTTGGGGATGCTTTGAATAAAATAATTTTCAAGTGAGCATTGGATTTTATGAAAATGTCGTTCTGACAACTCTTGAGATGATCATATATTGACTTATCGATAGTGAGTTATGTAAATAGACACTCTGAGTCAGGGAACAAAACCTACATAGCTGTGCCAAGGAAGTAACTGAGATTCTGGGAGAATCTGCCTGATTTCCTTTCTTCTTGATTTCCTTCTTCACCTCTTATGTGGACTTCTCTGCCTCTTCAGTCCTCTGATACCCATGTTCCCCAGAGCTCTGTCTTTGGTCCTCTGCTGGGAATGATGGCAGGGTTCTATCTGCCTCTTCGTGAACATCAGACTCATTGCCTTGTGGATGCCCAGGGCCATCTCCAACAGTGTGTCCAGCACCTAACTCATCACCCCCCAGATTCTCCATCACCCCACCCAGTCACTCAAGCCAGAATCCTGGAATTTTACTTCCTCTCTCCTCCCTATCTTGCACACAACTTAGTTGGTTTTAGGGGCCATTTCTGCCTCTAATTTAGCCCCTTCTTTCTGTCCCCTACCCCTCCTGCTAGTGCAAGCACTCAGCATCTTTTGTCCACACTGATAGTTCTCAAACTTTAGCCAGTGTCATGATCACCTGGCAGGCCAGTCAGGGCACATCTTGCTGGGCCCACCCCCAGAGTTGCTGATTCAACTCATCTGGGGTGGGACCTGAGAGTTTCTGTTTCCATAAGTACTGGGTGATGCTAATGCGGCAGGTTCAGGGACCTCACTTTGAGAAGCACTGGGATGGGCTGCGGCAGCAGCTCCTTCTGATCTTTGGTCTTCTGTTCCTGACTCCCTCTGTCTGTCCTCACTTCCACCAGAGTAATCTGACCAACCTCTGACCCAGCAGTGCTCTACATTGTCCAGCCAGGAAAGCGGGAGAGCCTCACCACTGTTGCAGAGACTGGGAGCTCGAGGGGTGAGAGCTGGAGTGAATGGCTGTGAGGCAGCCTCTTAGGTCAGGGATCCTCACATGTGTGGCGAGCTGGACCAGGGGTGCTCTCAGTGTCTTATTGAAGAGATGTGAAGCCACGTTCCTGGATGCTGGAGTATGGGCATAGCCTGTTGCTGGGGGCAGAGCCCACATTGTCCCTGATGACAGCATTTTGATGCTGTCAGTATAGAAAGGTGAGAATCCCAGACTCATCAGAAGGAGCAAGTGGCACACAGGAAGCCCTGGTCACCCTTCCTTTCTTGGGTGAAGGAACCATAGCCAGCCTGTTCTCTAGCCAAGAGATGTCGGTGGATCAAGGCGTCATAGGCTGGAATCTGAGCCACTTTTAAAAAGGAATGGACTTTGGTTGAACTTGGCATGGTCTTTTGAGCCTTACTTAACCCTTTGCTGTACTTTGGAAGTTTTCTCTTTGTTCTGTGCCAATGAGCACATTCATTCTGTACCCCTTTCTAACTGCCCAGGTTTCTGGGGGCAAGAGGGATCCTGCCATGGGTCCCCTTCCTCAGCTCAGCCTCCTGTCTGCAAACAGTTTCCACCATGCTACTCCTTCCTTCCTCCCTATATCTTAAACATATACACGGAAGAAGTAAGATATTGTGTGCTGCCTCACTGGCCCCCAAAAGTCAAAGTGCAGTGGGAACTTGTCTTCTATTTGTGTTAGCTAAAGGCTGGGGACCATGGGGTCTGAGTCCTGGAGACCTTCCTAGGAGAAACTCTGCAGGGTGCATCTGTCATCTTGCAAAGCTTCTAAAGATGTTGAGATTTTAACTGTATAGCCTTTCGCCAGGTTTTATGTCTTTAGAATGTGAACAGTGCTTTTCATGAATAACTGCTTAGAAATAATGATTGTTTTTGCCAAGTGAGTAAAATGCCTTTTCAAAAAAAAGGGGGCATTTGCATTTACAGGTGACTTCATGTGGGTTACATTTCAATGGGCTTCATTTTGATGAGATTACTTCTGTAGTGGGAATCAATGTCCAGCACACATTCGTCACCCCTGAGCATCATGTGCTCCATGGACTCTGTGACTAAAGGTCATGGCTCATCCCAGCATGAGTGGCCCTGACACACCAGAATCAGAAAAGCGAGTGTGGTCAAATTATTGGTAGGGACCAGATGTGGCTAAAAGTCCAGAGTTGCTTCAGGGTCACGGAGGCCCCAGTGCAAGGTTCTGAGGTTCTCAAGAAGCCAAGCAGGGAAGGCATTTCCATCTCAGCTCCCTAAGGCAGCCCTAGCTTATCAGTGGTGAGATTGAAGGGAGAGGCAAAACAGGTAATTGAAATCCACAGGAAATCTCTAAAACTCATTTTTAGCAGATGGCTTGTTTCATTGCCCATCCAATGTGTTTACTAGAACTGCTGACCATGGAGCAAAATTGACTGATTTGAATATCCTCCCTCCTGCCTTCCCTCTTCTTCACTTAATGTTCATCAGAAGGGAAGGCGTCGGCAGGCCTTCAGCAGGACCAAGCAAATGCCTGGGTTTTTCCAGTCTGGGTAATTGCCTCCCGAATAGTCAGAAGCCGGCTGTTCCTGCTAGTTCTCTGTTACGCGATGTGATTTTACATGCTTGAAGTCATCTGGCAGTGTCTATTAGCAGTCGTATCCCAAATCGAAGGAAGGAAGTCAGTGGAGAGATGTCACGTTTTTCACATTGCCTTAAATTCCTTTGCTCCCCCGTCAGACCCTGGGTTTGATCTTTGGAATCTGGGAATTGCACTGTTTACACACTCAGTCAGCGATGCTGCGGCAACATGTTTACATTTGTGAAAGCCTGATGCCTCTGTTCTTGCACTGTGTCGGAGGGTAAGCCTTTTGACACAAACAGACATCACGGTGCAGGGGGTCTTTTTCCACTCTGAAGTCACCTCTCTCTGCAGCTTCCTTGGGCTGCCTCCTTTGGGTGCTTGACATTTCATGGCGTATAGTCTGGGCCACATTCTTCATTTCCATTGCAATGCCTAATTGGTATCAGGCTGAGTTTTTTTCTCGTGGCTGTAGATGACATGAATATACTGTATCACTCATTTCTCTCTTTCATCTGATATTTATGGGGGAAGTGGCCTTTCCATCAGACTGTGCTGGCCAAGTCGTCTGTGTTTGGCTCTGATGACATCTGCATGAATTCTGTGTTTATTTCTTTTTAAGTTTCTGCTTCAGCACTAATAAGAGGAAGGCCTCTTCATCTTTTCTCACCACCATGCTTTCCAGGCAGGGTGAGATACAGCCTCCTCTCCTCCCCTCACCCGGTAAGGCTCGCAGAGAGGTGATAGCACTTTGTAAGAAAGAACAGTCTTGTGCAGCGGTGACAGCAGGGAACAGAGAGAAGGGCATGGGTAGCACAGCACTGGAAAGCCCATCGATATGTCTAGCATGGGTGTGGCCATGGGTATCACCTCCTCTGTACCCTGGCAGTGTGACTTCTTGGATTTGGAGCCCACCTCTGCAGGAGTGTGCATTTGCCTATATCATTATTTTGGTGATACTAGGGATTGAATCCAGAGGCATTCTACCTCTGAGCTACACCCCCAGTCCTATTTTATTTTCTACTTTGAAACAGGGTCTTGCTAAGTTACCAAATTCTGGCCTTGAACCTGTGATCCTCCTGTCTCAGCCTTCTAAGTACTGGGACTACAAGTGTGCACCACCATGTCTTATTTACAAGTAATTTAAAAATCTTTACTTAAAATCTCTTTGTACACCATCTGAAGACCTTTCTGGAACAAACTGAGGTAGAAGGGAATACATGAATAGGAGCATGGCCTTGTGATGAGGCAGGCCTGGGCTTTGGTCTCAGCTCCATTCCCTTCAGGAGGTTGCTTGCCCTTCCTGCAGCTCTAACTTCTTCAGCTATGGAAAGGGTCCCATGGACACTGTAATTGGATTGCTATGACTGTTCTGTGTGATGATGTGGGTGGGGGACTCATTGCCCCTCTTGTCTCATGGAGACACAGAGCAGTTATTCATCTTGAACAAGGTCCCCAGAGTTTCAGCCCAAGTTTTTAGAATTTTATTTTACCAAGTTTCGGAGGAATTCTATACATAATCTGAGGAATCTTAAATATAACATCTTATGTTTTGCCAAATAAAGGCTTCTATGGAAAACAAAATAGTATGTGTAGAATATTTACATGGTGACGATTGTCCAATGAATATTAATTCCAAAATAGAAAATACACATTTCCAATAAAACTCAATATATTTTAAGTTTATTTGGCAGTATTGAAGATATACAATCAGATACAGAGTATAATTCAGTAAACACTCAAGTAGGACTCTCCACATTGTTTTTCAAAGTGGCTGATCCAAAAGAGCAAGCGTGACCCCTGAATTGCTTTCTCTTGCTTCCTGTCTTGCCACTTTATCTCTCCCTCTTGCACGTGCTTCTGCCATGATGCCATCCACCATGATGTCATGCAGCCAGGGGACCCTCTCAAATACCATGCTATCTGGACTTTTAGCCTCCAAAACTGTGAGCTAAATAAAAATATTTTTTAAAAAAGTGGCTATAACAGTTTACACACCCACCAATAAGGTAAAAGCATTTCTGTGGGCTGGCCTTCTTAACCATTCTGTTGATTAAAATGGTTGAGCATGACATAGTATCTCATTATAATTGGAAATTTTTTTTTCCTGATTGATAATGAAGTAATACTTGTATTTCCTCTCTTGTGAATTTTTTCCCCAAATCTTTTGCCTAACTTTCTTCTTGCTTGCCTTTCTATTGGTGTTTTAAATTTTTAAATTATATGTACTGATTACTGATATTTGTTGGTTTTCTGTATCTTAGATTTCATCTCTCTGGATGTGGGCTATTTCTTTTGTTATAGTGTTCTTTGTTTTGGCGAATAGAAGTTATAAGTTGAAAGTTAAATTGTTAAATGTTTTTATGGTTATATCTCTTGATGAGTAGATATTTGTATATTTATGTGATAAAAACATCATCCTGCCAAATTAATGTACTATTCAAAACAGCAGGACATGAAACACAAAGTAATTAGATATGTCTCCTACTGTGAGTATTTTGTGACTATGAGTAGTCCTCCGCCATGTATTATAACAAAAAAGACTATAAAATAAATTTTTGTTGATTTTTATTGTAATTTAGAGATACTATTTCACATTGGTCTGTTCAAGAGAATAGACTGGTGTTTCTGAATCTCCAGTATACCCAAGAACATTTAGAAAGTGCTGATGCCTGGGACCCTACCTTGGAGATTCTGATTCTCTTGGTATGGAACCCAAGCAGTGATGTATTTTAAAAACTCCCCACGTACTTCTAAAAGGAAGCCAGGTGGAGAGCGCCTAGCCCAGAGATGAAAGCAGGAAATGGAGGGAGAATCATAAGCCACTCAGTGACCTTCTGGGTCCTGAGGGTTCAGGGTGTCAGAGATACTAGGAGCTCCCTGGAGAACAGCCAGATCAAAGCCAGTAGAGGGCTGGAGGAGTGGGAGGGCAGAGCCAACTGTGCTCCATGGCTGAGAGGATGGAGGAAAGAAGAGTGTTCTGGAGTGCTCAGCACAGTTGCTGGAGGAGCATGTGGTAGGGCTGGACATGGTTCCCAGTTTGCAACAGAGATGCCTAACCTTACAGTGGATTTCCCAGAAGCTGCAGTGCCCAGGCCCTTCTGGCAGCCTGAGGGTGGATGGGGCCCATTCAGAAGGCAACAGTAGAACACCACCGTTGTTTACTCAGAGCTCAGAAGAATAAAGTACCAAGTTGGCCTGAGAATGGAGAGTGGACAGGGGACATCTTGAGATAATTAAGTGCTATTTTAAAATCAGAGCCAAAAGGGCAGCAAGCAGAGTGGATTAGGGGCATTTAAAAATGCCTGTTCCCATGTGACAGCTGTTTCTTCTTATGAGTAAAATATGATCTTCACCATGGACCCCTCTGATGAAGTGGTCAAGCTTGCCCCTGAGCAGTGTGTGTGCACACCTGTGTGTGATCATGGTACTGCAAATGGTGGGGAGGAAGAGAGGAAGACTTCAGAAAGCAGTTGTTTTGAGGTGGGGAAGACTTAGACTATGAGCTGGTGTTTGGAAGGTAAAGTTATAGAAACCCTACCCCCATTCAACACACACACACACACACACACAAACACACACCCTTTTCCTTCCCAGTGCCAGTGGCAGCCCTGTTAACAGACTATGAGGGTATGAGCAGAAGTCACCAGGTACTAGATAATCCATTTTGCAAAATCAGAAAGGAGTCCAAAAAGCCTTAACAGAAAGATGAGTGGTACAGTCAGAATTAATGCTCCAAAGTTTATAGCATAATGGAAGGGCAATGTGCTGGAAGCTGGGAAAAACGAAGTCTTGGTCCTGAATGTGTTACTTAAAATCTGTGTAATCTTAGGAGCTTAATCTAATTCCACAAAGTATTTACCAAGCACCTTCTAGAGGCTGAGGATAAAGTGGTGAAAAAGACAGTTTATGCCGTTAACAAACTCAGCCTTGCCAAGGAGTAAGATGTCTAAATGACTAATAAAATAACTGTTCTGGAGTGAAGAAAGAGCACTGAGAAGAGACAGTCACTGTTCTGCCTTAGGTGAAGCTGGGCTTGAGCATCCTCAGAAGGTACAGGACACTAGATCAGGTTTTAAAAGAAGCTGCCAAGTCTTCCTGAGTTTTCCCATATCCCCTCATCTGAAGATAGCTCTAAAACTCAATACCAAGTTTCTATCAAGATTTGGGAGTCTATCAAGATTTCCAAAGCTGAAACTACAAAGAGGTACAGCAATCAGCTTTAGAGAATGTGGTGCTGTGACAGGTGAATTATCCATCCTGATTTTGTGTCTCTCATCTGTCTGTCCTGCACCAACTGGACTGTGTCTTGGAGTTCTCTCTCTATTGAATAAAGCCAATTGTGTTTTTCCTTCCTGTAATTTTTTTCTTTATCATTGCTGTATATATTTTCCCGCTTGATTTTCACCACAGTTGTTCCTACTCATAGGAGTTTGTTTTATTTGTGCTAAATCTCTTTTTATTTATTTAGAAAATAGGCAAACCAAATGTTTGGTTTTCTCAAGTCAAAATCTGATGGCATTAATCCTTTGCTTCAAAACTTATGATGTGGTGATTGATACAGAAAGAGAGGAGAGATCCTTTCAAGGATCCTCTAAATATCTGGCCCCTACCCACCCAGTCTTACATTCCATACACTCTATAATTTAGCCCCTCTGAATGCTTTTTTCTCCCTGTGGAGCACCTCTTCTTTCTTGCCTTGACATTTTTGCTTAAGCTGTCCTGTATGTCTAGAATCTCCTCCCCCAGCTCAGACTCTTTGCCTTCCTATTCTTTATGACCTCCATGCTCTTTGTTGGGAGGAACACAGAATGAGGGCCCTCTCCCAATCTCTTGCCTTTCCCAACCTACCTGTCTCTTCCCCATATCCTCCCATCCCCACCTTTTTGTGTACCTTCCCAGTGTTGCCTCCAGCTTGAATGCCTCAGTTCACCAGCTCCTTTCCTCCTGACCCACAGAAAATCATGCTGTCCCTCGGTGGCTATTGCCTGTCTCCTTCTAGTATCACAGCCCTGAAGACTACCTGCTATCATGAAGCCTTCCTTGATTCCCCCCCCCCTCCCAAACCAGAATATCTCCTCTCTCTCAGCTTCAAAGGCTAAGGGAAAATGTCTCTCAACCAGAATTCTATATCCAGCTAAACTATCAACTAAAAGTGAGCAATAGACATTTGCAGATCAGCAAAGATTGATGGAGTTTGCCACTTGTAGACCTTTCCTGAGTGAAATGACACATTCCCAGTTGTGCAACCTAGGAATATATCTTTTAATTTCAGTGTAGTCAAATTATGTCACTAGCATGAGGTCAGCTATGATGAAGAATTTACACCATGAACAGCAATAAAAAGTTTACCATCAAACAAAAGCCCGGGGCCAGATGATTTTCCAGGTGAATTTTATAAAACATTTATAGAAGAGTTAATCCCAATACTCCTCCAACTATTTCATAAAATAGAAAGAAACGGGACCCTCCCAAACACATTCTATGAAACCAACATCACATTAATACCAAGCCAAATAAAGACAGCTCAAGAAAAGAAAACTATAGACCTGTATCATTGATGAACTTAGATGCAAAACTGCTAAACAAAATACTAGCAA